>PVLC010007783.1:0-61679 GCA_004027655.1 Graphiurus murinus | reverse complement strand
ACCGGCATAGTGGCAAATGCCTGTAATCTCACTACTTGGGAGGATCGCAGGTTTGAGGCCAGACTCAGCAACTTAGTGAGAGCCTGTTTCAAAATGAAAAATAGAGCTGGGTGTGGTGGTACAAGCTTGTAATCCCAGTACTTGGGAGGCTGAGACAGGAGGATCACAGGTTCATAGCCAGCCTTAGCTACTTAGTGAGGCCCTCTGCAACTTAATGAGACCCTGTTTCAAAATAAAGAATAAAACATAGGACTGGGGGTGCAGTTTGGAGGTAGAATGCCCCTGGGTTCAATCCCCCGTACCACACACACATGCAAAATATAAAAATAAAAATAAAAATAGCTGGCTGTGTAGCTTGAAGGTCAAATGCCTCTGGGTTCAATCCTCAGAGTCAAATAAATAAATAAATACTACATAAAATAAGTTTGAGGTTAAAAATGATATGAAATTGTGATCATTTTTAAAAAGTGTACTTACTTCATCAATGATGTCATCACTGAGCTGTAAAAAAAAAAAAAAAAAAAAAATTCCAGTTGCTAAAAACTTCTTCCAGAATCTATGCTACATAAGGGAATGATAAGGAAATAGTTGTCAATATTTTTCCCTAGCCCATTGCTATGGTTTGACTTGGTACACTTAAAGTTCATGTGCTAGGAACCAACTCTCCAGTGCAGCAGTATCTCAAGGATGGACTTTGAAGAGGAGATTCTGCCACCTCATAATGAGTGGACCAAGGTTGTCATCGTGGGACCAGCTCCTAATTAAAGGGTGAGTTTGCCTGGGGCATGGTGGTACACACCTGTAATCCCAGTGCTTGGGAGGCTGAGACAGGATTACAGGTTGGAGGCCAGCCTCAGCAACTTACTAAGATCCTCAGCAACTCAGCAAAACCCTGTTTCAAAACAAACAAACAGAAAGGTATTTCAGAGGTAGAATGCCTCTGGGTTCAATCTGGAGTATAAGAAAAATAAAGGCTGAGTTTTGCCCCCTCCTGTTCTCTGTCACCCTCTCTCTTTCCACCACAGGATGATGCAGCAAGATGGCTCTTGCTAGGTACCAGTCTTTTTGATCCTGGACTTCCCAGCCTCTATGAGCCAACAAATTGCTCATGTCTCAGGTAGTCTGTCAGAGCAGCACAAACCACACTAATGTCTTCAATCTTATCTCTTGGTTGGTAAATTTTAGGACATCTTTATAGGGGGGAGGGCAATATTTTATTTCCTTGTAGGGACAGCACTTTTTTTTTTTTAAATTGATAACTGCTATGGTGTTAAATATTTGTGCCCCTCCAAAATCCATGTTGAATTCTAATCCACAATGTAACAGTATTAAGAAGTGGGCCTGTAAGTGGCAATTAGGTCATGAGAGTTCCACTGTCCTGGGTGGAACTAGGGCCCTTTAAAAGAGACTTGAGGGCTATGAAGGCTGCAATGGCGCACACCTGTTCCCAGTATTTGGGAGACTAAGACAGAAGGATCACAGGTTCAAGACCAGTGTCAGCAACTTAATGAGACCCTGTTTCAAAATAAAAAAAAATAGAACAGGTCTAGGAGTGTAGCTTAAGGGTAGAATGGCCCTGGTTCAATCCCCAGTATCACAAATAAGTAAATAAACAAAATAAAAAGGGCTGAGGAAATGAGTTCCCCCCCTTTTCTCTTTTCTGTCCTTCCATCCTTCTGCCACATGAAAACACAGCAACAAGGAGCTATCTGTGGACAGAGGGTGCTCGGTCTATGGAGCAGAGGGTGAGTTTCCCCAGATACCCAGTTGGCTAGTGTCTTGACTTTGGACTTCCAAGCCTCTAGAACCATGAGAAATAAATGTGTATTAATTATAAATTACCTAGTTTAGGATATTTTATTATGAGGGGGGAGGGAAGATGGGAGAAAGGCATGGAGAACATCTGTTGCCTCCCCTTCATCATCCATACCCCCCTTTTCAGTAAAAACTGTTCTCTGAATCTCCTTAGAAGAATCGCTTGAACTCCTCATACCTGGTGTGTTTTCAGTAGAATTGACTTCCCTGTCAACTTCAGGGATGGTCAGAAATGATTGGTTCAGCAAATCTGGCTACTGATTCTAAAGCCTAGGATTTCTGCTTGTATGAAGAAAAAAAAAAAAAAAGCTTTTTATTACTAGTTAGACTGAGGGATAAAGCAAGCAAAACTGCTAGACCCATTATGTGACGCAGGGGCCAGCTATGGGTCATCAGATAAATTTTGAGAATAGGCCAGGTGTGGTAACATACCCCTGTAAGCCCAAGACTTAGGAGGCTGAGACAGGAAGATTGCAGGTTCAAGAACAGCCTCAGCAATTTAGTGAGACTCTCAGCAACCTAGCGAGACCCTGTTTCAAAACTAAAAATAAAAAAAAAAAGGGCTAGGGGTATAGTTTGAAGATAGATTACTCCTGGGTTCAATCCCCAGTACCACCACCACCCCAAATATCTGAGGATAAAGGAAAAAGAGTGGGAACCAGGGGCTACCAAGGAAATAAGAAACCAGTATTATCTGAGCTTCTATCCAGCTAAGCCTGAAGTCAGTTCTCCTGAAGTTTTCAATTATGTGAGCTAATTGATTCTCTTTTTTTTTTTTTTTCTCCTTTCCTGTTAAACAGACTTGAGTCTGATTTTCTGCCACTTGCAACAGAAAAAAAAGTGATAAATGATATTCAAGAAAAAAAAATCAGGAAATCATCCACCAGAGTTGAGGTGATGGTAGGAAGAAAGAGACTCACTGGAGAGGGGTCTTGAGGGAGAACGTTTCAATCTCACATGTAAGAGGGGTTATGATGTTTTGAATGTGTTCTCCAAAGTTCATGTTAACTTCCAATGTGACAGTGTTGGGAAGTGGAGCCTCACACGAGGTATTAGTTCATAAGGGCTTTGCTCTCAGGAATGGATTGAGGCCAATCTCTGGGAATGTATTGGTGTGGGTGTGGCTTTGTAACAAAAGTGCACTCTCACTTTCGCTTTCTTTCTCTCTCCTTCTCCCTCTCCCTCTCTCTCTCTCTCTTTTCCCTACCCTTTCACCTGGCAATGCCCTCTGCCATATTATGATGCAGCCAGAAAGCCTTCACCAGACACTAGAAGATGCTGATGCTAGCTGGAGGTGGTGACATATGTCTGTAATCCTAGTACTTGAGAGATGAGACAGGAGGATTTCAGGTTCAAGGCCAGCCTTGGCAACTTAGAGAGATCCTGTTTCAAAATTTAAAAATAAATAAAAATAAAAAGGGCTGGGGTTGTAGGTCAGAGATAGAACACCCCTGGGTCTCAATCCCTAATCCCCCCAAAATAAAAAGAAGATGTTGATGTCATGCTCTTGGACTTCCCACCCTCCAAACCATGAGCCAAATAAACTCCTATTTTATTTATAAGTTACTCAGTCTCAGGTATTTTCTCATAGCAACAGAAAACTGACTAAGACAGCGGTATCATCAATGGTAACTATCACACACATTACTAACCCCTCCCTCATATAATTTTAGCAGTATTATATCTGCAGCTTATAGTGTGGGTTCATATCTTAGATCAACATGGATTGCAGTTTTGATTACTCAGGCACTATCACTTAAGATCCATGCATCCTTGGGCAAGTTACTTATCTGTTCTCTAATCTGTTCCTTCCTCTATAAAATGGTGATAGGATCTATTACTTGAGTTATTGTAAGAATTAAGTAACATACTCCAGGAAAAGTACTTGAAAAGAACTCAACATTCAGTTATTATTATTGATTTTTTTCTCTTTGTCAAGCATATTGGACATATTGCTGGAGGGGATAACTTGTCAGAAGTGGAACTACCAATGTTACCTGCTTCAGTATTTACCTTTACCTCCTTTCTCTTAATAGGAGAGATGTTCTTTGTGAAAGACATAACCCTTCTGCTGCTCAAGGGTTATCTTCCATTTATTTATGTATGTATTTATATATTTATTTTACAAATGTGCACCACCATGCCTGGATGCCCAGCTTTCCTTTCTTTCTTTCTTTTTTTTTTTTTTATCATATCTTCGTCCAATTCTTTGAATCAACTTTTAGGAATTTCACCCTAACAGTTATTCCTTTTTATCTTCTTGTTTCTCCTCCACTAACAATTCCTCCCATTTTATTTAAACAAAACAAAACAAAAACTCCATACTAAAATAAAGTCTTCCCTCCATCTCCATGGATTCTGTACTGTGCTAGTCAGCTTTCCATCGCTACAATAAAACACCTGAGACAACTAGCTTATAGAGAGAAGAGTTATTTTGGCTCATAGTTCTAGAGGTTCCCATTTAAAACCAGGTGACCCTGTAATTTTGGGCCTCTAGAGAAGGCAGAATATCACAATGGGAGTACAGAGCAGAGCAAACTGCTTACCTCATGAGACAGGGAACAAAGAGGAAGAGGAAGAGACCAGGGTCCCGCAATCTCCTTCAAAGTGCATGCCTCCAATGGCCTAAGGACTCCCCACAGGACTCTACTTCTCAAAAGTTTCAGCATTTCCCCAAAATGTTCAGCACACGGGCCTTTGCCACATGGACACTCAATGGATTCAATCAATTTCAGACCAGAGATATTTTGTTTTAAAAACTGCATCTGTACTTAGTACATTCAGACTTTTTTTGGTCATTATTCCCTACTCAATATGGTATAGCAACTATTACAAAGCATTTACATTGTATTTGGTATCATAAGTAATCTAGAGATAACTTAATGTATACGAGAGGATGTGCATAAACGTATACGGGAGGATGTGCATAGGTTATGTGCAAATTGTAGGCCATTTTACATAGAGATTTGAGTGCATGAGGATTATGGTATACACTGTGGGGTGGGGTCCTGGAACCCATCCCCTTGCTGATACTGAGGGATGACTATAACCCCCACCCCTTGGTGCCCCATCAGTAGTTCTCAACATGAGATCTGAAGAGCTGCTGCATCAGATTCAATTGGGCACTTGGTTTAAAATGCAGAGTCCTGGATTCTCTACTTAGATCTAGTAATACACACTGAAGCTCTTGAACCTGCATTCTAACAAATACCCTACATGATTCTGTTACACCAAAAAGCCGGAGAAAACAGTTGTTTCTTGGGCCTTCCATAGTATCCGACAAGTCTCTGGCTATACTGTAGGTATTCCACTTTCCACATTCCTCATATTGTCAAAAGCACCAATCACTATCCCACTAATACATACTCTGATTTTGCGGAAGAAAAGAAACTGTCAAAGAAAAAAAGGCCCCTTTATTTCCTATACTGTAAGTGTACTCTATTCATGGCTATTCTTTCTCTGTTCCTCATGTTATGGTTCGGATAATAGACTGTCCCCTGCAAGAGCTTATGTATTGATGGTCGGAGGTAATATAATTGAATCCTGAGGGTTCTAATCTCCTCAGTGGATAAACCCATTGTAATGGATTGGCTGGTAACCTAGGAAAATGGGGTGTGTCTGGCCCAGGTAGGACACTGGGGGTATACATATGTCCATGGACCTCCTTCTTGCACTCTGCTTGCTGCTATTATACCCTGAGCTTTGCAGATGTAACCTGGCCTAACATGGACTGAAATCTCCAGAACTGTGAGCAAATGAATCTTTCTTCCTCTAAGTTGTGGTCGTCAGGTATTTGGGGTCACAGTGGTGAGAATGCTGGCTGAAGCATACTGTCATCAATGTAGAAAGTTAAGTACTTCTCCTTGTGAGCCTAATATAATCTAAGTTAATTTCTCATCTTCTCTTATCCTCCTAAACATTCCACTGGACCCATTCTCCTGCCATATTTTCTATTTTCAACCTCTCCCTGCCTGCAGCCTTCTGTCAATTAACATTTAAACACATACACAAATTTCTCTTCAAATGACAATTGCCCTTAGTTTCATGAGACAAACACCTGCAACCACTGCACTTATTCACCACCTCTTCTCAGCCAAACATCCTACTCCTGACCGTTTCTATTTAATTTCCACTTCACCATTTCACAGAGACAGCTCTCTCAGTGACCAAAGGTCACTTTGTTGTTAAATCCCATGGGTAATTGGGCCTTATATTACTTGATTTTTCTATTTTCACTTAACACTATTGTCCATTTCATAAATCCTTTCTTCTCTTAGCTTCTTTCACATCTACATCTTTCTTTCCTTTCCTTTCCTTTCCTTTTTATTTTTATGGTATTGGGGGAATTCTATTTCCATAATATACCCCCAGCCCTACTTTATTTTTTGAGACATTTTGATACCATGGAGGGCCCAAGAGAGAACAGTTTCTCCAGCTTTTTGGTATAACAGAATCACGTAGGGTTATTTGTTAGAATGCAGGTTAGAGAGCTTCAGTGTGTCTTACTAGATCTAAGTAGACTCCAGGACTCTGCATTTTAAACAAGTGCCAAATTGAATCTGATGCAGCAACTCTTCAGATCTCACTAAGTTATTGAGGGCCTAAGTTGCTGAGGCTGGCCTTGAACCTGGGATCCTCCTGTATCAGCGTCCCAAGTACTAGGATTACAAGCATGCACTACCACACCCGACTCTTAAATCTTTACTTTCCATCTCTCTGCCATTCCTTTTCACTGTCCTTCTGAGGTTTTTCTCTTCCCATTCTTCAACTTACTCTGAGAAGTGTGTGTGTGTGTGTGTGTGTGTGTGTGTGTGTGTGTGTGTGTGTGTGTGTGTTTCTGGGGATTGAACCTAGGGCACTCGACTGCATCCCCAGACATTTTAATGTATGTATATATGTATGTATGTATGTATCCTATCAGATGAGGACCCTACATATAGGACCTCATTTAACTTTAATCACCTCTTTAAAATCCTATCCCCAAACACTGAAGTTCAGAGTTTCAAAATATGTACACAAGGGAGTCCACAGCAAACAGTAGTTTTTGTTTTTTTGTGGTACTAGTTGTTGAACTCAGGGGCATTCTACCTCTGAGCTACCCTGCCAACCCTTTTTTATTTTGAAACAGTATCTTGTTAAGTTGCTGAGGGCCTCACTAAATGGCTGAAGCCCTCCAACCTGCCTCAGCCTCCCAAGTATTGGGATTACAGGTGTGTGCCACCAGGCCTGGCTCCGTATTCAGTTTTTAATCACATCAGGTCACACAAGAAAACTCTGAAAAATGAATCCATAGACCGGGCCGTGGAGAAAGATTCAACAATATGCAATGTGCCAAAATGACCCCCCTCCCCGGGAATGCATTCAGAACCTTCCAATTGGATAAACAGAGTTGAGAGTCAAGACAGGAGCCTTGCTTGCTAAGTCTGTTTTCTTTCTCTCTGTCCCAGTTTGACCCAAGGACAGCACTGAAGAACCAGTCAGAAGACGTGTATTCAGATTTCCATACATGCCTCTCCTCTCCACTTGGCTTTTACTTTGACATGGACACCGAAGGTTCTAGATTGTCTCCGGTTGCAAAGAGTGGGGTACACCGATTTAGGCTGACTCTGTAGTCAGCAGAAACCAGACAAGCAGGAAGAAAGGCTCCAACTTTTCTGCGTGAATTATAGTTCTTAGTTCCTGGGGCAGCCGCAGATAAGGCCTGGATTTTTCCACGAGAATATTCTGGAAGTAAGTAAACACAACAGAGCTTGAAGTTTCTACGTGATTGAGACGATTTACTCTTGAGAATTTCCGTTAACAGGGAAGAAGACAGTAAATGCAAACTGAATATGAAGCGCCTAGGATGGAGCTTCTCAAATGATAATGGTGTCTTGGCTCTTGGCTTCAGCAACCTCACTTCCAGGACCTCAAGAAAATCGACTACACTCAACCCCAAGCTCGAACTACTCCTCTCCACCACCCACTTCTAGCCGGTCCCCGAGTTTCCGCGGCCTCTCTGTCTGGCACACTGGCGGTAACAGGGGCTGCCTCCCACCCCGAGGCTGGCCATGGCTGGGGACCCGCGGGCTGGGCCGGCGGTGCGGGCTCCCGGCCGACCCGTGGGGGAGCCGGGCGCGCGCGGCCCTGTGGGAGTTGTAGTTCTTTCGGGTCCGAGCCTCCGCACCCGGCGTCTCCGCGGGACTCCTTTTCCCGTGCTCCTCTGCGCGGGCCCACTTGGGACCGGTCCCGGGTAGGATAAGTAGGTGGGTGGGAACTCACTTATAGGAAAGTAGGATCGAGTCATCTGTTAGCGGGCCGGGCCGCCGCCGAGGAACTCGGGGCTCTTCCCAAGTTCAAGGCTCCTCAGGGGGAGGAAGATAAGGCCCAGCCTCCAGCCGGGCAGACTCCGGGGAGTCCTCGCCGCCCGCACGCTCCACCTCGGGGTCTCCCTCGGCCCGCCCCCGCTCGTCCCGGGCTTGGATGAGCTGGGCCTCGGGGTCCCGCCGCGCACTTGGGGCGCCCGCGGAGGACTCGTGTGCGCCTCCTGAGCCGCAGCCCGGGCCGCCAGGGCCACCACCATGATCGCGCGCGTGTGGGCCCCAGTGGGCGTCTTCACCTCGCTGGTGTACTGCTTCCACCAGCGCCGGGTGGCCCTGGCCGAGCGGCGGGACGACCGCGGCCCGCTGGAGCTGAAGATGGTACAGGTGGTGTTCCGGCACGGGGCGCGCAGCCCCCTCAAGCCGCTCCCGCTGGAGGAGCAGGTGAGAGTCGGCCCGGGCCGGGACAGGTGGGCAAGGACCCAGGGGAAAGGGCTGGAGCCGGCTTCTCTTCTGTCTCTGGCTGGTCGCCCTCCCCTTTCTCTCCCTCCCTGTCCCCTCGTCCTTGTTGCACGGACCCTCCAGCCTCCAGTCTCACCCCAGGGCTGTAGTGTAGCTTCGCTTTTTAAGATGCCTGGGAATCGCCTGGGGGTCTTGTTGAAATTCAGATTCTGATGCCGCAGGTGTGGGAAAGGACCAGAGATTCAGCATTTCTTTCTTTCTTTCTTTTTTTTTTTTTTTTTTTTTTTTGCGGTACTGGGGATTGAACTCAGGGGCATTCTACCTCCGAGCTACACCCCCAGCCCTATTTTTTATTCTTTATTTTGAAACCGAGTCTCACCAAGTTGCAGAGTGCCTCACTAGTTGGCTGAGGCTGGCCGCGAACCCGGATCCTCCGGTCTCAGCCTCCCGAATGCTGGGATTACAAGCCTGCGCCACCACGCCCGGCAAGAGATTCAGCATTTCTCACCTGAGTCTGGGTGAATTTGCGGGCAGGGCTACGGTGCCCGTGCTTGTGTGCAACTGTTTTGATGGTTGTCAGAGTTTCCTCGACCTTTGTAACAAGAACTACTTCTAATAGGGTCACAGTGCAAACAGTAGTAGTCTTTGCTCTTGGGAACCGATTTTAAAACCACTTTTTCTCAGGGTTTGCTGGAGGCGATTTGAGATCTCATGAAGGCTTTTTGGTAACAAGTGCTGTATCTTGGCGTTCTCTCTTTACATCTAGACTTATAAACCTATAGTGGAAGGGATTTGTGGTAGAAAAAACCAATTGGAATTGACCAACCTTGTGGGATGTCTTAAAATCTGCCTGGTTAATTATAATTAATTATGCAAGCACAAACAATTCCAATAAAAAGAATAATTATCATTATTATTTACTGGTTAGCCTTCTAGAATCTGACCTTTTGTAGCAGGATAGCCTAGTGAAGAGAACTAGCAGCCAGAAACCCACACTTATCCGTGGAGTGCTTTTGTATGGTTGGTGTTGCAGGTTGATATTGGAGCAGGTCAAACAGGTTGTCCCAACCTGGTACTAGATTTATTCTTCATGATCATAGTCACTCTCTGAAAACTATGAGGGTTGTCTTCACATTGTACAACTAAAAACCCAGCTTGCAAAGTTGGCCACACATGAAATCAAACCTGTAATGTATGTCTCAAATAAATATATTTTGACAGGCACGTCATTCTATTATAGGTTTCTAGTTAGCTTTTCTGTGGCTATACACTTTTCTCTCTGATACTGGAATTTCCTTTCTTTCTTTTTGATGTTTTAATCTTTTCTCAGTCCCTTACTTGGCCTTTTGACAGGAAATCACCAAATTTTCCCTATCATTTTGTATATACACAGTGCATCTCTTGTGCGCCCCCCCCATTCTTCTCCATTTATTCTTGTTACAGAAGAACTAGAAAGAAATAGATAAGATTCATGTTAAAGACAAAGTTATCTATGGTAGCAGATAATAAAAATTTGACTGTCTAGACCTGGACCTAGTGCATAGAGTATATATTTCCTGAAGGGCCTGGAAAAAGATATAGGTTCTTTTAGGGATTTCTCCTGAGCCAGCAGGTATGTGATGGTATCTTCTGACTTTATGGTAGAGGGACCCATTGTTGCTTAGCATACTGGCTTCATTCATCTTCTCTCTCTCTCTCTCTCTCGGCAGCATGGAGCATCTGATTCCATGGCCTCACTTTGCAATGAGAGAAGGCACAGTAACTTTTTGCCTGTTCATATTCTGCAGATCTTAGGTAGAGTCTTTAAAAAACATTGGTTGTGCTAGATGTGGTGGCGTATGCTTGTAATCCCAGTACTTGGGAGGCTGAGACAGGAGGATTGCAGGTTTGCAGCCAGCCTCAGCTACTTAGTGAGGCCCTCCACAACTTAGTGAGACCCTGTTTCCAAAAAAATAGGTCTAGGGGTGTAGCTCAGAGGTAGAATGTCCCTGGGTTTGATTCCCAGTACTGGGGGAAAAAAAAAAATGTCTCATGCATCATAAAATCCAGAGAGGGAAACAACTCTCTTTCACTTATCTAATCTGGGATTTTCTAGTCTTTCTGGTTCTGCTATTAATTATGGTCAGACGGGACTGCCTAGCAACAATTCCCAAGCTGAAATTGCCTTTGGTATGGGTTTCCTGATTTCTGACTGGTGTGTAGATAAACATTTGTGACAAGTCATTTCACTCTGTTATCTCACAAATCCTTAGAAAGTAGCACTGTTTAAAACGAGACATCTTATTGAGCTGTTTTCTTATGGCTTGAGTAGCAGTTGGTTTAGCCCTTCTTGCTAAAAGATTGTGCTTG
This sequence comes from Graphiurus murinus, assembly GCA_004027655.1. Taxonomy (NCBI): domain Eukaryota; kingdom Metazoa; phylum Chordata; class Mammalia; order Rodentia; family Gliridae; genus Graphiurus; species Graphiurus murinus. The sequence continues at coordinate 50,754 of PVLC010007783.1, read as the reverse complement.
GGAAATAAACATATGATACTTGATTGTCCATTTTTGTAATCATTAGAGTAGATCCAGGTACACTTTAAAAAAAAAAAGACATAGCCACTGCTTTCAGGTTTCCCCTAGCTCCCCTCCAGACAGCGGCAATATGGCTCCCAACAGGCAGGGTCCTCTGTTTACAAAGCCCAACCTACCCCAGCTCTCTCATTAAGGCATCATGGCCTTTATTTGACAAGATGGATGAGCTGGGAAGCGTCATGCCATGTTGCTTAATTCCTAGCCAAAGTTCAGCTGAGAAAAGTGCTATTGAGGAAGCATTGCATGAAGAATGTGCCAATGGGTTCATTCATTCTTCTGAATTGATAGTTCTTAACCTTAGTAGGACATAGAACTCTGCTGGGGATGCCTGGGTCTTCCTCCGAGAGATTCTGATTTAATTGACCCAGGGTATCCAGACATTGTGAAAAATTCTCTGGTGAAACTTTAGAATTGTCTGGACTACGTCACTAAAAAGTGGAGAGTCCACCCCAGGATAATCCAGGTGCCATGATCCTAGGATGGGTTTAGGCATCAGTAACATTTTAGAAAATGTCCATGATGCCAGCGTCTAGCCAAGGCTTAAAATTGTTGCTTTATTCTAAACTATACTCCTGTAAGGTTTTTGTTTTCTTTTATGTAGATTTTTTTCTTTCACCTAGAATGTAGCATATTGATCCCAGTATAGAACTGCCTTCCCTGAAATGTGCTTTGGTGAGATGTTATCATTTTGTGTTGAGGGAATTGGGAGAAACAGTCACACAGAACTCATTGCTGTGACTACTGGAAAGATGTTCATTATATTACTCTCTCCTCTTTATGAGGACCCTCGGGAGGAATTTGTCTGTTAGCATTAGAAATGGCGTACTTCTCTGGAACAGTTGGCTTGCTTTTATCTTTAAGCTTGTCGAGCTGATCAAGTTTCTCCTTTATGTAGAAGCCAGAAAGCTTAGTGCCAAATCTGTGGCCCACCCGTGATAAGTATATAGATCTCCCTGGTGTCCATTTTTAGGAACCTTACTACTGTATCTGTTTTTGTCTCTCTGCTTGTTTGCCTTTGTCTCTCTTGCCTATTTTGAATCTGGTCTCTTACTGTATATTAGGTATTGCTGGCATCTACTTTAAGTTTCTTTTTGGAGATGGAGTATAAAGAAAACGAGTGAAATTATCAAGTTGGTTTTTACCATTAACTCAGAAGCTGAACAGCAGGAACCAGAATGAGTATGTATGTATGGTGGATACCATATATGAAACTGATTCATCATCTGCACTTGGAAAATCTGAAAATGTGTAAACTTGACATGACCTGGCCTTCAGGAGAAGTGTTCTGGCGGAGGAGGTGGGGTTCTATTGGTGAATGTGCCTACGAGAAGGAGATTTCTTAAGCTAAATGGCCCTGTAGACTTACAGGTCTGACCCTAGGCTAGACACTGGACTTACCAGGTTGGATAATTGAATCTCAGCTTTCAAGGAGTCTATGATGTGGTGAAGGAAAGAGACAGAGTAGATTTTAATTACGGAAATAATGCAGAGAGTACTGAGCACATGCAAGAGGGATCTCACACTTAAAATGACCAAAACAGAACTCGGCTTTCCAGCTGTTCTCCGTCTTTGTCTTAGTTTTAGTCTAAGAGTACCTCTGTTATCCTCTCCATATCAGGCACACAGGCTTGAATTCAAAGTAGTTTTTTTCTTTGCTCTTTTTTCTTTACCTACCAACCCAACTCCCAAATAAAGCTTTTATCTACTCATTTGACTAGTCTAACTTAAATGTCTTATATCTACCTCTTCTTTTTCTTTTTTTCTTTTTGGTACTGAACCCAAGGATGTTTTACCTCTGAGCTACATTACAGCCCTATTTTATTTTGAAACAAGGTCTCACTAGGTTGCTGAGAGTCTCATTAAATTGCTGAGGTAGGCCTCAAACTTGTGATCTTCCTGTCTTAGCCTCCCAAGTACTGGGATTACAGATGTGTGCCACTGTGCCTACCTTACTTGCCTTTTCTATTCCTACTGCCTTAGATGAAATCTTATGTGCTCGTGTAGTCTCATAGAATTGGCTTTTCTGCATCTGGTCTTTTCATTACAACTGTGGTATAAACTGGTGGTATCTGAATTACTGTGTGGAGCCTTGGGCCGGTGGGGAGCTGAGTGACTGGGGCTCTGGGTTTCTACTCCTACTTCAACTAGAGAAACTCCAGTTAGTTTATAGTAGTTATATATACAAATCTAAAGTTTATCTTCTTTTGGCACTTGCTAATTAAAGCGCTTGAAAGCCATTCCCAGGTTGAGCGAAACTAATCCTCGTCTTTGCTGTGTACATCTTCACCGTCTCCACTTTGCTGTAGCTTTCTATCTATTCTTGGGATTCTGAGTGCCACCCTTTCTTCCTGTCTACCACTTACAAGTCCAGGTCTTCGCTTGCCTAAATCTTATTCACAGACCATTTCTTTTTGTTTTTTGATATTGGGAATCTAACCTAGCGGCATTCTACCTCTGAGCTATACTCTCAGCCCTTTTAAAAAAAAATTTTTTTTTTAAACAGGATCTTGCTAAGTTGCTGAGGTTGGCCTCAAACCTACAATCTCTGTCTCAGCCTCCCAAGTACTGGGATTGCGGGTATGTGCCACCATGATGCCCCACTTCATATACCATTTCTTCTATGAGACTTTTCCTGAATCCCCAGCCAGAGAAGGTCTGTCTTGACTTTGAACTATGATGGGCTTCATGTAGTTTGTTACAGCACATACCCACTTTTATTACAGTATTGCTGTTATCTACATTCAGAGCTTGCTTCCTACTAACCTGAAACCCCAGGAAAAGCAGGATCAAGTTACCTTAAGCTCGGTATCTGCTACAGGATCTGGCAGATTGTCAGAGCTGTTAATTGTGTCTGTGCTGTGCCATTCAGAACATAGAGGTCAATAGATGACCCATTCTCTGTTCTCAGGAAGGCAAATCTACTGAACAGGACAGACCAGTAAAGGAACTCTCCTCGTCTACTTTGGTAAAGGCTACCAAAGAGAGCCACCAGGACTATTCTGTAAGCTTGGAGTGATAGCCAGAGGTGTTGAGTCTTAGGGAATGAATGAGTCTTTCCAGATATAAGGAGAAAAAAAATTCCACACAGAAAAAACATGGTGTTGAAAGGCAAAGAGGTGTGAAGATGGTGCTAAAGGAAACAAAGTTGTATGGTTGGTGTGTGGCTGGTTAAGTGTGTAGGGCAGGGAAGAAGTGGGAGGAGGATGCTGTGGGGAGCTGAGCCCCTGCAGGGAAGTTAGAGGTTCAGAACTGAGAAGGAGCAAAGGTTAGCTATGAAAGAAGGAAGATGGTATCTTTTGCCTGAGGTCCTGAGGTTGTAGTCTGACAGTAAGATAACAGACCATTGCAAGTGACTTTTTCTAGCCAGCCATCAACAGGTCTCGGTGCAGGTTTAGTGGGGACAGTGGGGAGGCAGAAGTTTGAGTCTTGTGGCCTGTGTGGGTCATGGTAGCATCGAGGAAGATGAAATCGGTTGAGAAGAGGAGCTGGTACATGTGATTGCATGCTCAGTGAGTGTAAGAGTTGTACAGAGAGTGGAGCTATGAGACCCATGGCCACATGTGACATGTTGAAATCACCTGAAGTGGGAGCCAGATTGCAAGGGATAAAGGAAAATGAGGAAGAAGCAAAGGCTTAGATGGCAGCTGCTTGTTTCAGAAATTTCAGGAGAGAAAGGGAAATATGTGGTAGTTATGAGGGATACTAAGCAGTCTTAAGTGGGAGGTGTAGGGCATGGAAACCTGCAGATTGATCATTAGAAATTCTTACAGATATAGTCACCACGATCATATTTGATTCATTCATTCATTCACTCACTCACTCACAGTCATTCACATGCCAGGCATTCTGGCCACTTGTCCCCTTTACTTCAGCATGAGCTTGGTGCGAGAGTGGCCCTTAACACTGTTAGTGTAGCAGTGATGGGACTTGGGCCAAGAACACCTGGAATAGTCAATCACAGACATCTCTTACTTTATATATTTTTTAAGTTTTATTTTTTATTTTTGGTACTGGGGATTGAACCCAGGGGCATTCTGCTTCCGAGCTATACTCCCAGCCAGCCCTTTTAAAAATTTTTGTTTTGAAACAGGGCCTTTTTTTTTTTTCAGATTCAAATAGTGTTTTGTTTTATTTTATTTTTTTAATTGGTATATTGTAATCATACATCTTTGTTAGGTACAAGCTGATAAAGGCATACATGCACACATTTCTCATTTAACCCTTCCCCAATTCTGCCCCACTCCCTTGCCCTCCCTCCTTCTTGGGTTCAGTTTAGTGATTGACTTTGATATATTTGTGAAAGTACATCATGTGCATTAGGGTGTCCTCCCCCCACTCCCCCACTCCATCTATCCCTTTCAGTTAAGTCAACTTCTTTACTCACCTAAGGTTTCTCCTTCTTCATCTGGAGAACCTCTTATGCCCCATTTTCTTCCTAGCTTCCACATATTAGGGAGAGCATAAGATTTTTTACTTTTTGTGACTGACTAATCTCACTTAACATAATGTTTTCTAGTTCCATCCATTTCCCTGCAAATAACATGGTTTTGTTCTTCTTTATGGCTGAGTAAAATTCCATTGTGTACATATCCCATAGTTTTGTAATCCATTCATCTGTTGATGTGTTGATGGACGTATTGGCTGCTTCCATAGTTGGCCATTGCGAATTGTGCAGCTATAAACATAGATACACATGCATCGGTCTGACAGCTTGGTTTCCATTCTTTTGGGTAGGTACCCAGGAGTGGTATTGTTGAATCATATGGTAGGTTCATTCCCATTCATCTGAGGATCCCTCATACTGTTTTCCAAAGTGGTTGCACTAATTTGCAATCCCATCAACAGTGTATTAGGGTTCCTGCTTCTCCATACCCTCACCAGCATTTGTTTGTGTTTTTGATGATTGCCATTCTGATTGGGGTTAGGTGAAATCTCAAGGTAGTTTTGATTTGCATCTCTCTGATTGCTAATGATGTTGAACATTTCCTCATACACTTATTGTCCATTTGTATTTCTTTTGTGAAGTGTCTGTTTGGGTCCTTTGCCCATTTTTGTTTATTTGTTTTCTTAGCTGTGAGTTTCTTGAGTTCTCTGTATATTCTAGATATTAGTCCTCTATCATAAGAGTAGCTGTCAAAAATTTTTTCCCACTCTGTGGGCTCTCTGTTGAGGTTCTTGATAGTTTCCTTTCCTGCACAGAAACTCTTCAGTTTAATGCAATCCCATGAATTGATCTTCCTTTGAGTTGCTTGTGCTTTTGGGGTCTTGTTGAGAAAGTTTTTACCTGTGCCTGTGGGTTGAAGTGTTGGGCCTATGCCCTCTTCAAGTAGCTGCAAGGTCTCTGGCCTGACTTCCAGGTCTTTGATCCATCTTGAGTTGACTCTTGTGCAGGGTGAGAAAGTGGGGTTTATTTCTATTTTCCTGCATATGGTTATCCTGTTTTGCCAACACCATTTGTTGAAGAGGCTATCTTTTTTCCAGTGTATGTTTTTGGCTCCTTTGTCAAAAATCAGTTGACTGTAAGTAAGTGTGTGGGTTTGTTTGTGGATCTTCTATTCTTTCTATTCTGCTCCATTGATCTATGTGTCTGGTTTTTGTTTAAGTTTTTTTTTTTTTTTTTTGAGGTTCTGGGGATTGAACTCAGGGGCATTCTACCTCTGAGCTACATCCCTAGCCCTATTTTTTATTCTTTATTTTGAAACAGGGTCTTGCTAAGTTGTGGAGTGCCTCACTAGGTAGCTAAGGCCGCGAACCCGGATCCTCCGGTCTCAGTCTCACAAATGCTGCGCCACCACGCCAGGCTTATGTGTCTGTTTTTGTGCCAATATCATGCTGTTTTTATTACTGTGGCTTTGTAGTAGAGTTTAAAGTCAGGTATTGTGATACCTCCTGCATGGTTCTTGTTGCTAAGAACTACTTTGGTATTCTGGGCTTTTTGTTGTTCCAAATGAATTTAAATGACCTTGGTAATTTCATGGGTATTGCATTGAATCTATAGATCACTTTTGGGAGGATGGCCATTTTTTTTTTTTTCTTTTTGCAATACTGGGGATTGAACTCAGGGACATTCTACCTCTGAGCTACACCCCCAGCCCTATTTTTTATTCTTTATTTTGAAACCAGGTCTCACTAAGTTGTGGAGTGCCTCACTAGGTAGCTGAGGCTGGCTGGGAACCAGGATCCTCTGGTCTCAGCCTCCCAAATGCTGGGATTACAAGCGTGCGCCACCATGCCCGGCTGAGGATGGCCATTTTGATGATATTTATTCTGCCTATCCAAGAGCATGGAAGATCTTTCCATCTTCTAAGGTCTTTATCAATTTCTTTTTTCAACTTTTTATAGTTTTCCTTATAGAGGTCTTTTACTGCTTTGGTTAGGTTTATCCCTAAGTAGTTTGTTTTTCCGGGTGCTATTGTGAGTGGAATTGTTTTCTGGATTTCTTTTTCAGTGGATTTATGGTTGGCATACAGGAAAGCTTCTGATTTTTTAAGATTGATTTTGTATCCAGACACTTTGCTGAATTTGTTGATCAGTTCTATAAGTTTTTTGGCTGACTTTGTCAGGTCTTCTAAGTATAGTATCATGTCATCTGCAAAAAGGGATAGTTTTAGTTCTTCTTTCCCTATTTTACCCCTTTGATTTCCTTCTCTTGCTTATTGCTCTGGCTAGAGTCTCAAGTATGATATTGAACAGAAGTGGTGAAAATGGACATCCTTGTCTTGTTCCTGTTTTTAGTGGGAACTCTTGCAGTTTTTCCCCATTTAATATGATGTTGGCTGTGGGCCTATTGTATATTGCCTCTATGATGTTGAGGTACGTTCCTTCTATTCCGATTCTCTGCAGTGCTTTTAGCATGAATGGGTGTTGGATCTTGTCAAATGCTTTTTCAGCATCAATTGAGATGATCATGTGATTTTTGTCTTTGATTCTGACACAGGGTCTTGCTAGCTTGCTGAGAGTCTTGCTACATTTATAAGACTGGCCTTGAACCTGTTTTACTGTTGTCTCAGCCTCCCCAGTATGGGGGATTACAGGCATGGGCCATTGCACCCAGCCATTTTTTTCCTTGAATTAGGGTAGTGTGAAAGCTTCCCTCCCTTCCCAGGCCTAGTGTCAGATACCAGCCATGTGTGCCGAGAGCTGATTGATGTTAATGATGTGACTTGCAAGAATCTTTTTTTTTAATATGTTGTTTTTTTATTGTCACCACAGGTGGAGTGGAACCCCCAGCTATTAGAGATCCCACCCCAAACTCAGTTTGATTACACCGTCACCAATCTAGCTGGTGGCCCAAAGCCACATTCTCCCTATGACTCTCAGTACCACAAGACCACCCTGAAGGTGAGCAGAGCTCTCCTGCCCTGGGGTGGGTGGGTGTTGCAGAGCGTCCCTGGCTTCTCTGGGCGAGCTCAGCAGGCGGGCAGGGGTCCATTCTTCTGTTTCTTCTCCCCACTTCAGGGGGGCATGTCTGCTGGGCAGCTGACCAGGGTGGGCATGCTGCAAATGTTTGCCCTGGGAGAGCGGCTGAGGAAGAACTACGTGGAAGACACCCCCTTCCTCTCGCCATCCTTCAACCCACAGGAGGTCTTGTGAGTCACCAGAAAAGGAGATGTCGCCCCTGATTTAAGGTCTTGAGCATGAGGAAGCTGATCCCACCTCCCAGCCCCCTGAGGTGGTTCCCACCATCACCCAAGCTGGTTTGGGAGACAACGTGCTGTGATGCAGTTACTCTGTGTCACAGGAGCCTGTGACCAGGTGGTCAATAGAGGTCATATTCATTGCCTTTTGAGTCCTTTGGGGGTAGCCATCCCACAAAGAGGTAAAACATTCTCCTGAGCTCCACGAGCCCCTTACGTGGTCTTGAAAGATGCCCAGCTGCTTCAGGATTAAGGTAGAGTTCATATGATCCAGCGTTCCCTGCTTGAGCATTGCTGCCTTTTCTTCCCAGCGTTCGTTCCACTAACATGTTTCGGAATCTGGAGTCTGCTCGCTGTTTGCTGGCTGGACTCTTCCAACGTCAGAAAGAAGGTTTGTTTCCGGGGTCGTCCCTGAGGAGCTCTTTCTTCTTACCTCCAAAGCCCTCTGTCTTTCTTGGTGCCTGACCTCTTGACTTCTCTTCTCCTGGGTGTAGCTCTCCTGGAGGGTCCTTTCAGCCTCTGGCTCCAGCCTGCTCCTCTCAGTCTTCTGTACAAGCTACATGAGACAACCCTATCCAGTCTCGTTAACAGAGGGCAGGAGACATCCTGACCTGGGCCCGGCACTGCTGCCACTGCTCTGATCTTGGTGATAATCCACAGCATAAATTAATTACAGGTGGTTTTAACAAGTATTCCGTTATACCCTCTCTGAGTTGAGAAAGTCTATCGAGTTTGGATTTTGATATATTCAGTGAGCGAATGATTATAGTCAGCAACCTGCAGAGTTTTCGCCACCAGGGCCTGCATCTCTTCCTTCATGGGTCCTGTGGCCATCACACAAAACTGCCTTTTGTCATTTACAGTTGATTCAAATTTACTCTTAATCACTGGTCTGAGTTTCAGATCATCAGGACCTTGCCAGTATTAAATTACTAAATGGCAACATATGGCAGAGGCTCTTGTTATTTTGTTTAGCTTCTTTAGAAGTATCTCAAATAGGAACAAAATATCCATCAAACTTTTGAAAATATGTAAAATAATGAACCTTCAGGTCAGAGGAGGCTGGCCTTGCCCTTAGCTATGTTGGGTACTGCTGCTAATTTTGCCTGAAGTTGGCTGCTAAACACAAATTTTGTGTGTGTGTGTGTGTGTTTTAAAACAAGCAGGATGAGCTACCCCTTACTTCTAGGGAGCCCTTGAGTTTGAGTAATCCACAATGCCTGCCCTCCTGAAAGCTTTTCACTACCTCAAATAGCCAAATGTCCTCTTCCCAGAAACAATAGAAGTGACTGAGGAGGAAATATGTTTCTTATTGGCTCCCTTTTCTAGAGACAGGTTGCACACTGAGGATGCCCTGGGTAGCAGCTCCCTAACACAGGACCCAGAGGTATTTGGTTTGACTTCGGTCACAGCTACTTCTGTACCTTTTCCAGGATCAAGGGACTTGAAAGGGTCAAAGAACCCCAGAAAGTCCCACCATTAATGAAAATGGAGCAATATTGGATATTGCTTTAAAAATAAAATCCTAGAGAAGTACCAGAAGGTTATGTGTAAGCTATAGCAAGTCAGGCTGCAGGGAAAGCTGCTCTCCCTGCCGTATTTGCTCATTCATTCATCCAGTATATATGGGTGTCTACTCAAGTGTGTCTTATTTACCATCAACTATAGTTCTAATATCCAGACAGCAATAGCAAGCACCAGATAGAATATTAAAGGTTTATAGTGTTATTATAGGTTTAATTTGAAGAGTCATTATTATTCTAACAGTTAAAGGATTTAAAGCAGGGCATGGTGGTTCACACTTGTAATTTCAGTACTTGGGAGGCTAAAACAAGAGGATCACAGGCCAGCCTCAGCAACTTAATGAGGCCCTCCACAACTTAGTAAGACCCTGTATCAAAATAAAAAGAATTAAAATAGTATTGGGGTGTAGCTTGGAGGCAGAATGCCCCTGGGTTCCATCCCAGTACCACCAAAAAAAAAATAAAAAAATAAAAAGATTCGGTATACACAAAACATTATTCTAAGAAGTTTACATACATTGTTTAATTCTTGTGAAAACCTTGTGAGCTCAGTATCATTATCTACTTTTACAAACAAGAGAACTGAGACAAAAGCTTGGCGTGGTGGCACACACCTGTAATCCCAATACTTGGAAGGCTGAGACAGGAAGATTGTAGGTTTGAGGACAGCCTCAGCAACTTAGTGAGACCTTCTTTCAAAAAAAAAAAACAACTAAAAAAAGGACTGGGGATGTAGCTCACAGGTAGAATGCCTCTGGGTTCAATCCCCAGTAACACACACACACACAGTAGAATTAAGTCAAAGAGAAACCAAATGACTTGCCCGCATACACAAAACTGGTAAATGGTGTAGATGGGCTTCAAACTCTTGATGGTCTGGTTTCAGAATTCTTACCCTTTACCCGTATGCTCAGCTGCTTCTCTGAGGATCTGTAGGTATATCTGGAGGGCTTCTGTGGTTTGGCATATTATTTTCACAACATGGTCTGCAGAACCCCAGAATTCTTTAGAGTGGTCCCAGAAACTACAGGAAAGGAGGGGGCTGGAACTTGCAAGTGGAGTGTGATTTGGACTCTCACTTTGTGGACATCAGCAATTTTTTTGGTGGTACTAGGGTTTGAACACAGGAGCATTCTACCTCTGAACTACATTCCCAGCCCTGTTTTTTTATTTTTAAATTTTGTAACAGGGTCTCACTAAGTAACTGAGACTGGCTACGAACCTGCCATCCTCCTGTCTCAGTCTCCCAAGTACTAGGATTACAAGTGTGAGCCACCAAGCCCGGCTGACATCAGCACTTTATTATCTTATGCAGTAGTGTTGGGGCAGGGGAGTCCCCACTGCTTTAGAAACTACAGAAAATCCCTGATAGTGTCACCCCTCTGGTTTATTTAGGTGAGCCCTAGAGAAAGGAAATGACTTCCTACAGCAGCCCTGCTGGTTAGTTGTGGATTCAGTACTTAACTCTTAGGACTCTCAGTCTGGTTTCCTTCTCTCCAGACCAACAAGGTGTCTGAACTCTGGTACTGTAGTAAAGGTACCAGAGCATTTTTAAATTTCTGGGGTTGTGACTCAATAATTTGGGAACAAATAGCTCCCTGGGACTTAGACTTCCATGACTCGTCTGTGGATTGGCCTCCGTGAATTCTAAAGTGCTGCTTGTCAGGGCTGTGTCTTGAGCTCAGGGGAGGGAGAACCTGCCACAGAGCAGAGTATGGGAAGGTGCTAGGACACCTTTGGGCCTGGGTGGGAGGAGATGGGTATACTTGTGAGCAGCAATATATAAGAAATATTTGAGTCTAATCTGTGGTTCCCACCAGTTCATCTAGAAGGCCGGCTTTCATTTGGGGTAAGACGGACCAGAGAGGATTTTCGGCCTTGCAGCCACCTTTCCCTATTTCTCATGTGATAACTCACTCTGTTGGCCTATGGGACTGAACTTTGGGAAACAAGACAATAACTTAGTTCTGACCAAGTTAGGGATAGCCCATTGTTTATGAGAACACCCAGTGCTGGCAGTGCTCTGAGGCAGGGATTTGGGGGAATGGGTCAGGGAAGCGCTAGATAAGAGCAGGAACTCCTCACTCAGTTTGGAAAAGACCTTTAACTCTGTATCAGTTTCTTGAAGTGCATTCCTCAGAGTGCCTGAGGCATGATCTGATTGATCCTGGTCTGTACCTGCTCTAGTCGATTTGTAGCCCAGGAGGAGGGCATGTGCCAGAGAGAATAAGGCTGCTTCTTGTTGCCTGCGGTGTCCGGGCCATGGGAGAGCTCCAGTTGGCAGGGCCAAGGCATATTAAAGGTGTTTACTGTCCTTAAGGAGCGATCTTGTGATTTGTCTCTTGGAGCAGCTTTGTCTGTAGAGGAGGGGGGGGGGCGAGGAAGGGATGCTGGGAAGATCAAGCTGAACCCCACCTGTGCTTCCAGGACCTGTTGTCATCCACACTGATGAGGCCGACTCTGAAGTTTTGTACCCTAACTATCAAAGCTGCCAGGGCCTAAGGCAGAGAACCAGGTAACTACCCCTGGGTTCTCACTTGGAAACAGCCTTTACTCACCTTTGCTGGCAGACTGCGCTGAAGGCCTGCCCAGACTTAGCCTCAGGGGGATAAGGGTAGGGGCAATTGAATTGCACTCAGGCCTGCCTCCAGCTGTCCAGGAAGGGCAGGAACTTTGCACAGTGTCAGGCTCACAGTGTAGGCACAAGGAATCCAGGAAGAGCCATGTGCTCCGCTAGGGAGATAACAGTACAGCCATGAATGGGGTTTTGCCTTACACAGCATTATCCTCCCGACAACTCTGGGCTCTCAAGTGGGGCAGGTGAGGAAACCAATGGGTTAAATAAAAGATGATAGAGCCAGCCACCAAGTCCAGGTGTGCAAGCACAGAACACAGAGACTTCCCTTCTCCTATCAGCATGCTGCCTTGTGGAGTAGATTGGTTTGGGCTGGTGACACATTTTAGTCCTCAGGTATTTCTGGGCTGCACTAGCACTCACATATGTATTCCATGGAAGAAAGAGAATGCTGTTTTCACACAGATCTGGGCTATGCATTGTTTTTGGTATAATAGAAATGCTAAGCCAAGTGTGGTGGTACATTCTTTTAATCCTAGTACTTGGGAGGTTGAGACAGGAGGATTATAGGTTTGAGGCCAGCCTCAGCAACGTAGAGACCCTGTTTCAAAGTAAAAAATAAAAGATTTGGGGGTATGGCTCAGAGGTAGAATGCCCCTGGATTCAATCCCTAGTACTAAAAAAAAGGAAGTTTAGCTTTTTATCCCACCTCTGATTCTTGCTAACTTATTTTTACAAGTAATTTGATCTGTTGTCACCTTAACTGACTCATCTGTAAAATGGGAATAAAACCCCATTAACTAGCCAATTAACTAACTAACCCCACTGGATAGTTGTGAGGATTAAATGAGATCTCCAAGGTTGAACAAAACACATTTTGTAAACTGTTGATTGCTATACAATATAAGGGATTACTTTTTGTTGTTTTCTCTTGGCAGAGGCCGGAAGGAAGCTGCCGCTTTGCAAGCAGGGATCTCGGAGGACTTGAAGAAGGTGAAGGAAGGGATGGGGATCGACTGTAGTGTTGAGACAGACTTCTTCATTCTCCTAGACAACGTGGCTGCTGAGCAGGTGGGATGGCTCCTGACTTAGAACTGGATGGGGAGAAGGGGAGGTGGCCCCCTGGTTTGTAGGCAGCTGTGATAGGACTTGGAGACAGAATGTAGGTGGGCACCAAGGGGCAGGAAGCAGTTGAGGGACAGGAATGATCCAGGACTCCTCACTCAGTAGCACAGACATTTAACTCTAGATCCGTTTCTTGAAGTGTGTTCCTTAGAATACCTGAGATGTGAGTGCGTGTGTTCGGGACAGCAGGGATAGGGTGGGTGAGAAGTGGGGAAGGAGACTCAATTTTTAGGTGTAAATTTTGTATTTAGCATCCATTAGGGTCTAAAAATTTTGGAGTCCTTCTTTATTTTATTTTATTTTATTTTTCGGTACTGGGGATTAAACTCAGGGGCATTCTACCTCCGAGCTACACCCCCAGCCCTATTTTTTATTCTTTATTTTGAAACAGGGTCTCACTAAGTTGCGGAGCACCTCACTAAGTAGCTGAGGCTGGCCGCGAACCCGGATCCTTCGGACTCAGCCTCCCGAATGCTGGGATTACAAGCGTGCGCCACCACGCCCGGCTAGGAGTCCTTCTTGATTCTGTCACTTTTTGGAAAGTCTATGCATTTCAGCATATTAAAAAAAAATCTGAGATGCTTGTAATAAAGAAATCTGCTTAATCTTTAATCTGTTTTTCTCAAATTAATCTAGCCCTGGAGAGTCTTTGTTTTTATGTAATAAATATATAAAGGAGATTACATAATGGGAAATGTTTTTCTGGATTCAAAAGCCAGATTCCCAGAGGCAGTGTGGCTCTTCCTGCCTTCCCTTGTGAAAAGGACAGTGTCTTCCGGATGTGTACATGTCCCTTATGCTTGTGTGTAAATAAGCTTGAGGTTATAAGGCAAGAATCTCTGTAAAGTATTTGTATGGCATACTTTATAGAAGTCATTTTAGGGGAAATGAAAGTCAAGTGGAAATTTGTGAATTCCTTGCCCTTGCCCTTGCCCTTTTTGTGTGTGGTTTTTTTTTTTTTTTTTTTTTTTGGTCCTGGGGATAGAGCCCAGGGGAATTCTACCTCTGAGCTCTACCCCCCACCTTTTTTTTTACTTTTAATTTTGAAGCAGGGTTTTGCTAAGTTGCTCAGGGACTTGCTAAGTTGCTGAGGCTGGCCTCAAATTTGTGATCCTCCTGTCTCAGCCTCCCAGGTACTGGGATCATAGGTGTGTGCCACTGTGCCTGGCTCCTTTCTTTCTTTTCTTTTTCCTTCCATCCTTCTTGTGGTACTGGGGATGGAACCTAGGGGCCTTCTACCTCAGAGCTATATCCTCACCCCTTTTTTATTTTTTGTTTTGAAATAGGGTCTCACTAAGTTTCTGAGAGCCTCACTAAGTTGCTGAAGCTGGCTTTGAACCTGCAATCCTCCTGTCTCAGCCTTCCAAGAACTGGGATTACTGGCATATGCCACAATGCCTGGCTTTTTTTTTTTTTTTTTTAAGTTAAATAATAACAATTTAAGCAACTTAGTGAGACCCTGTTGCAAAGTGAAAAATAAAATAAGGCTGGGAGCTAGGTGTGGTGGTACATGCTTGTAATCCCAGTACTTGAGAGGCTGAGATAGGAGGATTACAGGTTTGCAGCCAGCCTCAGCAACTTAGTGAGATCCTTTGGAACTTAGACTATGTTTCAAAATAAAAAATAATATAGAACTGGGAGTGTAGCTCAGAGGTAGAAGGCCCCTGAGTTCAATTCCCAGTACCACTCACACACAAACACATGCTTGTAATCCCAGTACTAGGTTCACCATCAGCCTCAGCAACTTATCGATGTCCTTTGCAACTTAGTGAGACCCTGTTTCAAAATAAAAAATAAAAACAAACAGGGCTGGGGGTGTATGTAGCTCAGAAGTAGAACATCCCTGGGTTCAATCCTCAGTACCACAAAAAACAAATAAGCATACAAGATGGAGTGGGTGAAAGCCATCAGAAAGGGAGGAAAACCCAATTTTTAAAGTCCCGGGCCTTCAGATCTTCAGGAATATATAGCTTCAGAAGGCCCTGGGGATGTAGCTTTTTGAGCTGTTCCAGCCCTCCCCAGGATGAGGCAGGCCCTGCAGGCACCATGGAAATCAGCCAGCTGCCAGGCTCAATTGGCAAGAAGCATGTCTTTCTAAAATTGTGCCTGTTGCCCTTTCAGGTGCACAGCCTCCCAAGCTGCCCCACACTGAAGAGGTTTGCACAGGTGATTGAACAGAGAGCTGTGGACACAGCCCTGTACATCCTGCAGTGGGAAGACAGGTGAGGGTCTGCATTAGCTACTAATCACGCTTGGTCAGACCTCAGAATGCATGGGGAAGAAGGGTTCATCAGGCCAGCTCACATCTGCCAACTGGCATCACTATGTGAGGAGGCTGGATCAACCCCACTCCACTGGCCTCCCTGGGGTAGTGACTTTGTGCCTCCGTTCCCTGATAGCCAGAACCAGGAGCCACCACCTTTCAAGGGTCTCTTAACCCCTCACTTCTTCTTTTTGCTTTAAGGTAAGGACGAATATTTCTTGCTTTATTCATCATGCTATAATTTACAAATCAGTTTCACATTCTCACTGCAAAGTAGGTATGGTTACCTCTGGCTTTGTAGATAAAGAACCTGGGCCTGAGAGAGGTCAGCCATCTTGCCTGGGACCAGCTAGCCAGTGGCAGAGCCAGGACCTGGACCCAGATTCTCTGACCAGCAATTGTGTGTTTGCTCTGACTTACTGGTACTGAGGGTTCCGGCCTGTTTCCTGACTCCCAAAATGGAGAGAGAGCTTCCTCTCATACCAAATTTCTGAAACCTCCCTTTCCTGAGCAATTAAAAGCATTCAGCTAGTACTCAAAATCAGTGACTTAGTAGAGGGAGGAGATGGGAAATAGAATAGTCCTGGGAAACATGGTGTGTGTGAGTTGTGCATTGAGGGGAGGGGGTATCTAACATTTCAAGAGTTTGCACAGTCTGTTGCATAAGAATAAGAGCCCCCGAATGCATTGACACTAAGCCAGCATGTCCACTTGTGCTCTAGCCTAGGGCATCCAGAAGGTGCCAGCCAAGCCACTCAATGGCTGCTACTCCCTGGGACTTGCCAGCTTCCCTTTTCTGTTCAGACTCAACCTGTCACTCACTGCCCTCCCTTTTCCCTATTCACATAGACACATATTTAAGAAGTATTTTTGGCTCTGTAGGCCATGCCATTTCTGTTGGAGCTCCTCATCACTGCCCTTATAACATGAAGCACTATAGATATATGCAAACAAAAGGGCACAGCCATGTTCCAATGAAACTTTACAAATCAGGCAGGCAGGATTTGCTGTCTCCTAATCTGGTCCAGCCTCCTTTCCCTTCCAAATAGCCCTGGTTTCATAAAACTGATGTTTCTGTAAGGACCAATGGGTTAGCCTCACAGTCTAACTTGGTTTGGTCTGCACACATTCTGGAAGTTATCTGTCACAGGCAGTGTTGGTTGCCTACTCCGCATCCATTGCTGCGATAGTCCTCAAGTTATAAAGGTGCAGTTTACTAGCTGCTATGCATAAGGATGGGTCATGGCAGCCTTGTTCCTTCTTGTCACTCAGTGGGTTCTGGGGATTCCAAGCGAGGTGCTGTCGTTGATGGTTTCTCTTTGATATGCTGGCCTCTGTCTTCCTGTTTTGTTCACTACTTAGAACATGCTTTGAGTTACACTAATCCCTGATGGTCATGGAGTGACAACCTGGAGAATGGAAGTGGTAGAGCTTGGCCAGGTGCGGTGGTGGCTCACACCTGTAGTCTTGGTACTGGGGAGGCTAAGACAGGAGGATCACAGTTTCAAGATCCATATATGGTAGTTTCCTGAGACCCTGTCTCAAGAATAAGAAATTACTTGGCATGGTGGCTCACACCTGTAATCTCAGTAGTTGGGAGGCTGAGACAGGAGGATCACAAGCCTGCCAGCCTCAGCAACTTAGTGAGTTCCTGTTTCAAAATAAAAAATGGGACTGGTGGTATAGCTCAGAGGTAGAATGCCCCTAAGTTCAATCTCCAGTACCAAAAAAACAAAAACAACAAAAAAAAAACCATTAAATAGGACTTGGGGATGGGCACATACCTATAATTCCAATACTTGGGAGTCTAAGATAGAAAGATCACAGGTTTGAGGCCAGCCTTAGCAACTTGGTGAGGTAGAATGCCCCTGGGTTCAATCCCTAGTGCCATTAAAAAAAAAAAATTATGTAAAGAAAGTGCTGGAGCCACAGAGCCCCCACTGGGAGCACTACCACCGATCTCTGTATTAAGTCAATGAAGTAAGACATAGATAAGAGATGCCCTTATGATTTAGTCCCAAAAGAGAGCTGGCACATAGGAAAGATAATTTAGAATATTGTTCCTTCTGACTGGTTTTCTAAGGGCCTGTTGGAATTCCTGGAAATTATTACTCCTGTCCTTCCCAACTTTGTCTTTTTATTCCTCAAAGCTGGGTTCTTCATAATCTACCCTGTTACCACTTCCACACTTCCCAGCCCTGCCCGCTCCTCTCTGCTCTTAGCAGGTCTGTACCTGCTGCCTTTGTTGATGGAAGTCTTCTTCTCAGGGAACCCTCCCACTCGCATGGCAATGATCCTCTCCTTCCTGCCCCTTGCTCTCCCTCCTGCATTACTTGTCTTTTTCTCAACTCCACCTGGTCGAGCTCTTGAGGTCCTGAAGGGCAGAACTAGTCTATATCCCCTGAGTGCCAAGTGCACGCTTGGTGCTTAAATGTCGCTCATTTTTCATAGGAAAAGTCTTCAGATGGCGGTGGGCCCATTCCTACACATCCTGGAGGGCAACCTGCTGAAAGCCATGGACCCTGCCACTCCGCCCGGCAAGACCAGGTATTGACATGGCAACTGTGCTTTGTGCGTCTGAGCAGTGGCTGTAGGGAAGGACTCCCTCGCAGGGAGGCAAGAACCAGCTGTCAGTGGCAGCAGGTAGATGTTGCAGAGGCCACGAGTCCCCAAGAAGTTCACAACCTTTTCACCTTTCTTCCTGCTGCAGCCTTGCTACCATGTTTGGGGGGGCGGGTGGTGTACTGGGGATTGAACCCATGGGCATAATACCTCTGAGCTACACCCCCATCCCTTTTTATTTTTTATTTTGAACCAGTCTTGCTAAGTTGTGAGGACCTTGCTAAGTTTCTGAGGCTGGTCTCGAACCTGTGGTCCTCCTGTCTCAGCCTCCCAAGTACTGGGATTACACGTGTGCACCACCATGCTTGGCTTGAATTTTTTTATTTTAGCCAAAAAAAGCCCTAAATTTATTTTTCCATTTTTCAATTATTTGAATATGTAAAACAGACATTAGTATCACACTGATTTGCTTTTTTAATAGTTCAAAACAAATGTTACTGTGTAATAGACTTAAAAAGATAGTGTCCTGGCCTCCAGAGTCCAGAGGTAAAGCACTGTGTATAACTGTTTCCTTCTTGCAGAAAGCTGTACCTCTATGCAACTCACGATGTGACCCTCATACCTCTCCTAATGACCCTGGGGATTTTTGACCACAAGTGGCCCCCATTTGCCGCTGACCTGACCCTGGAACTCTACCAGCATCAGAAATCAAAGGAGTGGTTTGTGCAGCTCTATTACCATGGGGAGGTAAGCCCTCTGAGGTGGGACCACTTGGTGGCTAAGTACCCTCCCCCAGGGCCACTGACCAGCTGAGCACCAAGTCTCCCTCCTCCAGCCCAGGGGAGTCTCCATGGGTCCCTCAGCTCTAGGAATCCCATAGGACGACTCACAGCTATGGCCCAGCATGAGAGCAGAGCTTGGCTTGTAGTGCAGGGTGAGACTTGATCCTTTTCCCAGTCCTGTTACACCCTCCTGCTCTTCTCCTGGGTATCTGCCAGGACATGACAGCGCTGGTGTCTTTGGGAGGTGATGCATACCGTCAGCATCCTTGATGTCTTAACTGCGTCACTGTCATTAATGTCTGGGGCAGAGGCCCGAGCACGCCCAGGAATGAGATCTTTAGCTTTCCTAGGTCAGTGGTATAATTTAGCTGTGTCTTCCCAGTCAGTTTAACAAACATTCTCAAGTGGCTTTTATAAGCACTAATAGTGCTTTTAAAAAATTATTTTATTTTATTTTGGTACTGGGAATTGAACCCAGGGAATTCTACCAATGAGCTATACCTCTAGTCTTTACATTTTTTTATTTTGAAACAGGGTCTTGCTAAGTTACTGAGGTTTTCCCTGAGTTGCTAAGGCTGGCCTTGAACCTGTGATCTTCCTGTCCCAGCCCCCCAAGTACTAGAATTACAAGTGTGTGCCACCATGCTTGGCTTGCACACAGTACCACAGTACTTTTTATTCTGAAAGCTGATTAGTAGGGACTTTTTTTTTTCTTCTTTATTTTGAAACGGTCTCACTGAGTTGCAGAGGGCCTCATAAGTTGCTGAGGCTGGCTGCTGCGAACCTGCAATCCTCCTGTCTCAGCCTCCCATACTGGGGTTACAAGCATGTGCCACCATGCCCGGCAGTAGGGCCTTCTTGACTGTTACAGGTGTGCTCACACATACCATGTGAGTCAGAGCCTCTCAGATTACTAGGTTCAACTGAAGACAGCAGAAGGATAGAGTCCTCTGTGTACCTGCTGAGTTGTGTCTCTTCTACAGGAACAGGTGCCAAGAGGTTGCTCCGACAAGCTCTGTCCGCTGGACAAGTTCTTGAACGCCATGTCAGTTTACACCATAAGCCCAGAGAAGTATCACACACTCTGCTCCCAAACACAGGTAGTGGAACTTGGAAACAAAGAGTGACTGGTTTATACCAACAAGTTGATTTCTAAATAAAATGCTTTTCTACAGTGCCTCCAGCTTTGTGCATTTGGGGCCCTTGGCATTCGGGGCCCTTGCCAAGAGTTAAAGGACTTTAAGGGAAGCTTGTTTCCTTCCTATAAGTATAATATCTCTTTCTGAAAGAAAAAAGGGTGTGATGTTGAGACCACAGGGATTTTTCTGTACTTTGTGGCATCATTTCTAAGGTCATAGCATCTGTATGTGGCTCAGGCTGGGGACATTATGACCATTTAGAATTGTGTTAGTTTGGGAGTAGGCATGGTGGTACATGCCTATAATCCTAGCGCTTAGGAGGCTGAGACAGGAGGATCTCAGGTTCAAGGCCAACCTCAGCAACTTAACCAGACCCTGTTTCGGAATAAATAAAGAAGGCCAGGGGTGTAGGTCAAGGTTAAATGCCTCTGGGATCAATCCTCAGTACAAAAAAAAAAAAAAAAAGAATTGTTAGAGATTTCAGTTCTTTTCTTCTATCTTAAGTTAACACTTATTAAACCCACTACCAAGTAGTGGTCATTATAAAAGTGAAAGGGTTTTACCTTCAAGCTGTTTCAGTTTAGTGGGGAAGGCAGATAAATAAATTGGTGATCATAGTGTAGTATGTTTTTTGCTGTGATAAGCTATACAAGGGGTTATTTGGATATAGAGAAGAAACCTCTAGCTCCTCCTGGCAGGGGCTGCAGGTAGCAGCTCAGGTGGCCTTCTAGGGAACTTCTGACCTGATAGAGAAAGGTGAGTAGGAGTTAGCCAGGTAAGCAAGGAAGAAAGGGTATTGTGTGCAGGTCAAAGATAAGCTTCAAGGTTGGGGACATTGCTGGGTGAGGAGCTCTGACTTAGCCAGGCTCCATGAGTGCCCGGTGATTCCCCTGCTTCCTTGTCAACGTTCCCATTCTTCCCCAGGATCAGTTTGAAGCCTTCTCTGATTTCAGGCCACCCATCTCTTTACCTCTTCAAGAGGACCTCAGTCACAAACACTTCTCAACTTCCTGCTGTCTTTATGTTGATAGCTGCAAGATCAGGGAGCAGAGATTTCCTGGGATTCTGGACATTCCAGATCTAGACTATCATAAACAGGATTTGCCAATGTATTTGGTGGAGGATAGCAGAGCAAAAAGGGACTGGAAGGTGATCTCAGAGTTCCCGACCAAGCAACTGTGAATGGTGGGGTCTTTGGCCTCAGTGAGGAGATCTGTGGAGGAGATCATGTTTCAGAAAACATGTCTGAGTGTCAAATAAGTTGTGTCCACCTGAATGTCCCATAGACAATATTTCATGTAAAAATTAAACTGTTTTCCTCCCAGGCCTGCTTCCATGGCTTCTCTATCTTGATGGAAGACATCTCCACAATCCACCCACTTATTAAACCACGAATCAGTCCTTGTTTCCTTTGTGTGACTTTCCTCTGTCTGATCAGTTAAATTCCATCAATACTACCAGTTTATTTAATGAACCTATACATATCTCTCTATCCTCAATCTTCAGTATCCCCCCATCCTCACTCTGATGATTGCTGTATTTCTTATTTCACTAAGAAAGTAAAAGCAATCAGACGAAAACTTCCATATCCCCAGCAGCACCACCACCATCATCAAATCTGCTCGCCCAGTTGCACGGGTGCCCACGAGGCCTTCCTTCCGGTTACTAAGAATGCACATTGCTATTCCCACCCAAGGCCAGCCCTCCAGCTTTGCATGACTCCTGCAATTATCATTTTTCTGCATTGTCAGTTTTCTCTTCCTACCACTTATTCCCATTAGCATACAAATATGCTATAAAATCTCTTGTCTTCAATTTTTTTCCTCCACATCTTTGAACTATGCCATTTTACTTCTTTCCTTTATAGTAAAACTCAAAAAAAAAAAAAGTTGCCATCTGATTCTTGCCAGTTTTTTTTCCCCCCCCTGTGATTAGGTATTCACTCCTCACCACTCCAAGGAAGCAGCCCTCGTCAAAATCATCAGTGACCTCTACCTGGTAAATCCAATAGCCAGTTTTCAGTCTTACTCAGCTTCTCATCAGCATTATTGGAATGTTGTCTTTATTTGGCTTCTATGACAAATACTCTTGATGGTCCTCCCATTTCTCAACTTCATTTTGCTGAATACTTCTTCCTTCCCTCCTTCCTCCTTTCCACCCTCCCTTCTGTACAGGGGATTGAAGCCAGGAACATTCTACCACTGAGCTATACCCCTAGCCTTTTTACTTTTTTGCAGAACTAGAGATTGAACTCAGGGGCATTCTACCTCCAAGCCACACCCCCAGTCCTATTTTTTAATTCTTTATTTTGAAATGGTCTCACTAAGTAGCTGCGGCTGGCCATGAACCTGCAATCCTCCTATCTCAGCCTCCCAAGTATTTGGATTACAAACGTGCACCACCACCAGCTAATTTATATTTTTGAACCAGAATCTTGCTAACTTGCTGAGTGTTTCACTAAATTGTCCTGTGCAAAATATCTCAGATCCTTCCCCTTGCTCTGCCTCTAGCCTTAGTTACACTTAGTCACCTTGTGCTGAAGACCACATAGTGTCCTCCTAAAATGCATACGTTGAAGTCCTAACTCCTAATACTTCAGATGTATAAAAGAAGTAAAGGTAAATGAGGTTATATAGCTGGGCCCACTCAGAGAGGAGGACACTATGGCACAGACACAGAGGGAAGGCCATGTGAAGACACTGGGAGAAGATGGCCCTCTGCATGCCAAGGAGAGAGCCTTAGGAGAAACCAACATGGCCAACGTTGGATCCTGGACTTCTGGCCTCCAGCACTGTAAGGAAATATCTGCTGCTTAAGTCACCCACTCTGTGGTGCTGGTTATGGGAGCCCTTGCAAACCAGTACACCTGGTCCTGTCCTTTTTTTTTTTTTTTCCCCATGGTACTTATCAGTGCTTGAGATTTAAAATATCTATATTTCTGCAACTAGAATGCGAGCTTAGGAAGGCTTATCTCATCACTGTCCCCAGCACTAGAGAAGTAACACATGCTAGTGCTCAAACACTTCAATGTCCTCTCTGTCACTACTGTCCTGCGTCCATGACCGCCTGGGTCTCTCACCACTTTCTAGTGGATGGCCCCTTTCTGGCTTTCCATCACTTTCTGAGACCTGGCCTGCTTACCTCTCCAGCCTCACTCCTCATACACCTCCCTGGCCAGACCAAACTATGTTTTAAGAAAAGGAAATTCCAAGTTCCACTTCTCTGGCCTCTTTGCCTTGGCACACATTATTCCAGCCCCTGAAGCGAGACACATATTCTCTGCTTGTCCAGTTCCTGCTAATCTGTACGCCTGTCATGTTCCTGTTTACTTTCATTAGGGGGCTTCTTGTCTGTTGCTGTGTATCTAGAATCAAGTACAGGGATTGGTACAAAGTACATCTCAGCAAACATGTACGGAATAAATAAATGGTTTCAGGACTCTCAAAGACCAAAAGATGGCTTCTGTGCACTCTCCCTCTCCACCACTAGAGGGAAGCGTGGGGCAAAGGAAAACCCGGGGGCTTCTGCTGGGTTCAAATTCCAACCTGTATTTGTTTCTCTGTGAACCTTGAACGGGTGTTTCTGAACCTGTTTTTCGTTTCATGTAAAATGGGCATAGTTGTATGTAATAATCAGGGTTGTTGTGAGAACTGAGAAGACAGTAGGGCCTTTAAATGTTCTTTTTTCTCCTTTATTTCCCCCTGCTTCTCAATAGATTAACTGTGGTAGTTTTCCTCATCTGGAAGGGAGCCTTCTGGAATATTCTTTCCCACCCACCCTCTCTGCCCACCCTTGCTAGGGCAGTGTGCCCCTGTACAGGGGATTTGGAGTTAGGATGCTGGCTTCCTCCCTCACCAGTTGTGTGACTGTGGGCAAGCCATTTAACTGCCATGAGCTTATGTTTTCCCAGCTATAAAACAGGGATGTTAATGTTTACTTATGTGATCATTTGCCCATGAGTGAAGGTGAAAGCACTTCATGAACTCCTAACCTGCCCTGGTCTTGACTCCCTTCTCTAAGAAGTCTTGAGAACATGGCAAGGTTAAACGAGTCTCTAGAGGAGTCTCACCTTGGATGTGGAGTGAAGGGTAGAGGAGACTCTCACTCCTCTTCAGCAGCATTGCTGGCCCGGCCTGGGTAGGATACACTTCATCTGAGACTTGCCTGATAGGTCTTCCCGGGGGCTTCATAGGTCAACCTCAGAGCTGGCTTTCCAGGGAAGTGACTGTCATTAGACAAGACCAGTCACTGCTCTGTGCTGATTCTCCCTTAGCAGTTTCTCCTGAATAGTTAAAAAAGACAGCAAGGTGCTAGAACCCCAAGGGCCCACCCAGAGAGGGGGAGGAGAGACTGCAGTCTTGAGAGCAGGGGACTAGGCGGGCTGACTTGCTTGCCCTCATTGTAAGAAACTCAAGTCATCATGGTGGTGCCTGACACCCCTTTTCCTCTGCTGGAATCCTCTAAGGCACTGCCTAGCTACTTGCAAAGGAAGCCGGTGGAGTGAAGGGCAGCCAGCCACTCTGTTTACTACGTGCTGGGGAATATCCTTTTCAGCTCTGGGGCTGGAGCTGTGATTCCTGGGGCTGTGGGGCACAGAGGCGGCCCTTCAGCTGGGGGATTTCTCTGGGGAATGTGCTCTGTTCAAACCTTGCCTTCCAGTGGCTGAAGAACCTTGTTCTTCAGACCCTCGCTATCTGCCCTGACAGCCTATAGCAACCTGGTTCCTGCCTGAGGCTGGCTGAGGAGAGCTGAAACCATTTTCCAAATAAAAAGTTGGCCTTCTCATTTCTCCTTTCTCTCTCCCAGCCTGAATGGTAGAGCCACCATTTCTGAAGCAAAGGTCCAAACTAAGGTCTGAGAACCCAAGAGAGCACTGATTTGAGTTCAAGTCCTATCCCTGTATGTACTGGATGTGTAACCGTGGGCAAGTCCATTAACTTCCTGTTAATGAGTCTGTGTAGAGCTGGAAGTGTAGCTCAGTGGTAGAACATGTGCTTAGCAAACACAAGGCCCGGGGTTCATTCCTTAGCACTGCAAATATAAGTAAAAATCTGTATATCCACATTCGTAAAATGGGACTTTAATATACTATCTCCCCTCACAGTGTAATTCTAGGACTTATATACATTAGGTTTATAAAGCACTTCTAACATGAAAAGTGTTATACAAATATAAGGCACTGTCAGGTGCTACGGTGCATGCCTGTAATCCCACCTACTCGGGAGGCTGAGGCAGAAAGATTACAAGTTTGAGGCCAGCCTGGACAATTTAGTGAGACCCTGTCTCAAAATAAAAAAGAAAATAGAAGGGCTAGGGCTGTATTTCAGTGATAGAATGCCCCTGAGTGTGTGTACACATACACACCAAGGTACTAATATTGCCACAGAAGTGTGTGTGTGTGTGTGTGTGTGTGTGTGTGTGTGTGTGTGTGTGTGTTGCTGGGGATTGGACCCAGGGGAATTCTGCCTCTGAGCTATAGAATTCCAGGTCTATTTTATTTTATTTTAAACAGGATCTCACTAAGTTGTGGAGGGTCTTGCTAAGATGCTGAGGCCAGCCTCAAACCTGTTATCCTCCTGTCTCAGCCTCCCAAGAACTAGGATTACAGGCGTGCACCACCACATCCAGCTTTAGAAGCCTCTTTAGACTCTTCCTGAGTGTTCTTCAGGCAGCTCTGAGTCACCAGTGCCCAGTTCTGACGGCTTGCCACTCAGTGGCAAGATCTTGGGACTGATGGTTCACCTGGTGTAGGGTTGCTGAAGCCGCACAAGGTCAAGGTCGATAAAAGAAGCACCTGTATTGCTCAGAATCAAGAGTCAGGTATTTGGATTCCAGATCTACCATTTTCCTGGCCCTGGACCTTGACCAACTCCCCTAGCATTGGCAGAGTCTGTTGTATGTTAAGGGAGATGATGCTGTCTCTTGGGATGGGGTGGAGTAGGGTGGGCAGGTGTTGAACAAAATAGCTACATGAAAGTGCCTGGGACAGGATAGCTGCTCAATTATAAATTTCAAATCTGCATCTTCTTGAATTTGGAGCTTACAGAAACTAGAATTCAGCTGGGCATGGTGGTGCACACCTGTAATCCCAATACTTGGGAGGCTGAGATAGGAGGATCACAGGTTCAAGGCCAGCCCCAGCAACTTAGCAAGGCCCTCTGCAATTTTGGAACTGTGAGACCTTGTTCCAAAATAAAATAAAATAGGGCTGGGGGTGTAGCTTAGGTGGAGGTAGAAAGCCCCTTGGTTCAATCCCCAATACCAAAATGAGGGGGGGGGGAGAAAAGCAAAGAAGCAAAGTGTAATTTAGCCCCTGTTGTATGCCCAGAAGCTCAAGTCTCCCTGTGGTGCAGAAATGCTTAGAGAAGATAAGTAGGTGCTTTGAAACCAAAGGTGCAGCCAGGTAAACGAGCAAAAGAAAGAAGTGTATCACGAGGCCAGGTGACCAGCAGAGCTGTTTATACGGGTGGGAACACAGGGTCTGGGGCATTTTTCTCTGAGGCAGGCCTTTTACAGAGGGAGAGAGATTAAAAGTCTCAAAAAGGTAAGGGAAAGATGTAAGGAAATGGCCGCACTGAATCACTGCAGAGGACAGTATTCATCAGAGAATTAATTTGGAAAGAAATAGAGTGTGAAATAGCAGCAAGGCTTTCAACTCTGGGCACCGTGGCCGGAGAAACCCGGGCGGTGCTGCTGAGGCTTGCCGAGCCAGCCCAGCCTGGAGCCACCTCCGGAAAGCAGCTGGGACGCCCAGAGACCACAAATCGCTGAGCTCGGGAAGAACCGATTGAGTGTGTAATTAAGGGGAGGGTTGTATAACACTTGGGTAAGTAGAACTTGATGGGGTCAAACCAGCAGGGCTTCTGGGAGTTGAGAGAGCGGCCCCTGGAGCTATTAGCAACTGAAGCCAAATGTGGAAAGGTAGGCATGGCTCACCTGGGCCTTGAGAAGAGAAGGATGGAAGAGATCGGGAGAGGAGAAGCTGAGGAGTGATTGGTGCCTAGGTCCTAGGAGTGAGGGAATAGTATGGGGCAATGGAGAAAACCCCTGGAAAGTGAAAATCAGAGAGGTTGTGGCTTGGCCAGGACTGCACAGCAGGATTCGGAGATGTAAAGAATTTTGTCCCATAGTTGTGCATCCAGTGTCTTGCTGTATCCCACCTGTTGCCAGCACCAGAAGGGAACTGCTTGGAGTGTCAAGGGGGTGTTCTTCCATCACTGTGGGATCAGGGAATCTTTCATGGTGTAGTGTGTGTGTGTGTGTGTGTGTGTGTGTGTTACTGGAGATTGAACCCAGGGGCATTCTACCTCCTAGCTACACTCCTAGCCCTTTTTTAATTTTTTTTTTTTTTTTTTTTTTTTGGTTTGGAAACAGAGTCTCGCTAGGTTGCTGAGAGTCTCACTAAGTTCCTGAGGCTGTCCTCGACCTTATGATCCTCCTGTCTCAGCCTCCCAAGTACTGGGATTACAGGCATGTACCACCATGCCTAGCTTATTATGTAATCTTTTTGCAGTATATTTTTAGACAAGATGGGTATGTGTAGTCTGGATACTGAAGGAATTAGGCATGTTGGGAACTGGTTGAATACCATAGCCCAAATCCCTGGTGTATAAGGGGCCTCACATAATAGGCTGCCTCTCTAACCTCGTCCCCATCACATTCCCTTTTGCTCCCCCCTAGATCTTGAGAAGTTGACCCTTTCATGCCATTCAGATCTTAGCTTAAAGATTGCTCTTTCTCACATGGGAATATTACGTGCATGTTTAATTTAGTAGTTATTTTCACATAGACACAGTAGAAGCCTGGTGGTTAACACAAGGCTCTGGAAGCAGAATACTTAGGCTTCATCCTTTAGGCTTACACAGATATGACCTTGAGCAAGTGAATTAACTTCTCTGTATTTCAGTACATTTAATCTATAAAATGGGAATACTAAGGCTGGGCGTGGTGGCGCACGCTTGTAATCCCAGCATTTGGGAGGCTGAGACTGGAGGATCCGGGTTCGTGGCCAGCCTCAGCTGCTTAGTGAGACTCTCTGCAACTTAGTGAGACCCTGTTTCAGAATAAAAATAAGGCTGGGGCTGTAGCTCAGAGGTAGAATGTCCCTGGGTTCTATCCCTAGTACTGCAAAAAAAAAAAAAAAAAAAAAAAAAAAAAAAAAAAAAAAAAAAAAAAAAAAAAAAAAAAAAAAAAAAGGGAAGACTAATAGCATTTGCCACTTAAGGTTTTGTGCAAAATAGACATATAAAGTGCTTTTGTTCTTGCTTTTGTGGTACAAGGAATTGAACTAAGGAGCATTCTATCTCCAAGCCACACTCCCAGCCCTATTTTATTTTTTATTTTTAAACAGAGTCTTGCTAAGTTTCTCAGGCTGGCCTCGAACCTGTGATCTTCTTGACTCAGCCTCCAAAATACTGGGATCACAGGCATGTGCCATCACACCCAGCTACATAAAGTATTTAGAACAATGCCTGTCACATAGGAAATGCTTAGTAAATGTTAGCTCTTATTTATTTCATTTTTTTATCATCCTCTTCAACTCTGTGATAAACAGGCACCCCATCTAGTTTGTTCATTGTTGTAGGATATGAATACACCGCTGTACATACATCACGATCTGCCTCGTGGTAGGGGCTTAACACATACTTACTGAACACATATGATGAATTAATGAAAGAACTAATTCAGTGGTCCATTATTCTTCAGGGAGGTGTTTTGTGTTGTTTGATGGACCTCCACCATGTTTTTTTCAGTGATTTGCATAAAAATATAATTGAATAAAATAGAGTGCAGACTGGTCATATTTACTGAACTGAGAGGTGTGTGTGTGTGTGTGTGTGTGTGTGTGTGTGTGTGTGTGTGTATTGTGTGCATGGTTCTACCACCAAGCCTCACTCCCAGACCTTTATATTTTTTTGTTTTTTAACAGGGTCTTGCTAGGTTGCTGAGAGTCTCATTAAGTTGCTAAGGATAGTCTTGAACTGTGATCCTCCTGTCTCAGCCTCCCAAATACTGAGATTACAGGTGTGCACCACCACACCCAGTTGGGCGAAACATCTCAGCAGATGACTGCATGAATGAGTGAATAGACAACCCATGTATTAGATATGTTCATGCTGATATTTTTGGATCCCAGACCAGATAGTATAAGATGAAACCTAACAGAGATAAATGCAGGGTTCTAATCTTGGGTCCTCAAAATCAATTGCCCACAATTGGATAGAGGTTTCAAAGAGCAATTTGTTCAGCATGAGTCAATACCACGATGTGTTCCTCAAAATCCTAAATGTGCAGTGGCTGTCCTGGCACCTGGAAGGAAGGGCACAGTGGCCCCATTCCACCTGCACAGCTTGGATCCTGCCCAGGGAGCTGTGCTCAGATCTGAGCTCAGACTGTGATAGCAGAGGTGGACAAATGCACCAGCTGCAGAAGAACCATGAAGAGGGAGGGATCAAAGGGACTGAGGGCGTATCAGAATATCAAACACTTGATTTATGTGGGCCCCGAGGACCACACTCAGACCAGAACATGCAAGTTACAAGCATATAAAGCCTCAAGTTCAATATAAGGAAAATCTTTGAAATAATCCGAGTCGAGTATGGATGAGTCGAGTGCCTCCAGGGGCTCTGTGGCCGGAGGACTGTGAACTTACACTGGCATTTAACCGGAGCATGGTAGGGGTCATGCCCCGGCCAGCCCTTGCCTACCTGTCAGCCTGTGGTTCTGAGTTTCCCCGGCATCCTTCACTCCCTCTCAACAGTTTGAGTCAGAGGCCGGCCTCATTTCGCTTTTCATGTGGTTGGTCATGGGTGAGGTTTGGTCCTCTAATTTGGTGATTCTGAACTTTAAAGGAGGAGGAGAGAGGTGCTTGAGAATCTGGTGACTCCAGTGTCACCCTCTGAAAAGTGTTGCTCTAGCCTTACCTGGGGCTGGTCAGGCTTTGGGACTCCAGGGAACAGTGACCTGGGAAAACTTCCTGTTGCTCAGTCTACCATCCTGTCTTCAAATTTCCACCCTGACACCTCTTCCTACAAGGTTTTTCTGTGCAACCTCTCAGTGCTCAGAAAAGCAGCAAGAGGGCTCCCTGGGTCTCCCTTCTGAAAGGGAGTTTTGTTTGTTTTGTTTTTATACTGGGGATTGAACCCAGGGGCATTCTACCTCTGTGCTATACTCCCAGCCCTAGTTTACTTTTTATTTTGAAACAGGGTCTCATTAAGTTGCTGAGGCTGGCCCCAAGCCTGTGATCCTCTTATCTCAGCCTCCCAGGTACTGAGACTACAAGTGTGAGCCACCACACCCAGCAAGAAACACAAATTTTTACTCCAGCTAGACCCTCCCAACAGCCCAGCCAGTAGTGTATCTCATAAGCGCGCACGCGCGCTGCCCCTCTCTCTCTCTCTCTCTCTCTCTCTCTCTCTCTCTCTCTCTCTCTCTCTCTCTCTCTCTCTCTCTCTCTCTCTCTCTCTCCTCGATCCTTTCTCTCTTTTGTACTAGGGATGGAACCCAGGGACCTTCTACCTCTGGACTACACCTCCAACCCTATTTTTTAAAATTTTTATTTGGAAACAGGATCTCACTAAGTCACTGAGCCTGACCACGAACCTGCCATCCTCCTGTCTCAGCCTCCCAAGAGAGTGCCACCAGGCATAGCTCTTGTGAGTTTTTTAATCCGCTCACTAGAGCACTTGCTTTAGCTCCTACTAAGCATACTCATGTATGTTAGCTGCATTAGCTTCACAGACAACCTGTGACACCCAAATGTGAAGCTCAAAGAGATCTGAGTCAAACACGGAATGGGAGTGTGGGCCGAGATCCCACCTTTGACCTTGGGCTCCGTAGCTTTGGGCAGTACCTGCCGTCCTCTGAAGTGGGTCCCTTTGTCTTCTTATCCCATGTGGGAGCTGCTCCCTTTCACTTCCGGTCCTCTTTCTCCCCCAAAGCCCATTTCTGTCTGTGCTCCAATATCATCCTGCTTCTTGAGAAGTTCTTGCCATAGATGGTGGGTATTCTCTAGTGTCCAAACTTTCCCACCCAATAGGTTCCTTCCTTTCTATCTTAAACTGGTATTTCCATTGTTTTAAACTTTGCTTATTTCTGCTTTGCTTCTAACCACCATCTTACTTCCCCTACCTGGTAATGCCAAACTTACCGAAGGTGCCTATAAGCAGTCGGATTCATAGAAAGTAGAAAGGTGGTAGCCAGGGTCTGGGGGAAAGAATGGGAAGTTGTGTTGCGTTGTGTTTTGTTTTGGTACTGGAGATTGAACCCAGGGGCATTCTACTTCTGAGCTACACCACCAGTCCATGTTTTTGTTTTTTATTTTGAAACAGGGTCTCACTAAGTTGCTGAGGGCCTCACTAAGTTGCCGAAGCTGTCCGCGAATCTTTGGTTTTCTTGTCTCAGCCTCCCAAGTACTAGGATTACAAACGTGGCCTACCACACCTGGCTTGGGAAGTTGTTTAAATGTATATAGAATTTCAGTTGGACATCATGAAAAACTTCTGGAGATGGATGGTGGTACTTGTTGCACAACAATGTAAATGTACTTACTGCCATGGTGCCTTCATGTACACTTAAACATGGCTAAGATGGGAAATTTTATGCTGTTTTTTTTTAACCACACATACAAAAACAGTGAAAAAAGGTACATTTAATTGTGAACTTCAGGACTTTTTTCTGGGCTCTTTCCTCACTTGGATGAAAATTGTTAAAAACTTTGCTTTTGATAAAAAATTAGAAGGAAGAATGTTACAAAGAATGTTAGAGTAAGTTTCTAAGACGTTAAGATTTCAGAACACCAGAAAATAAATATTGAAATTAAATAGAAATAACTATAGAACTCTGAATACAGGATAAAAAATAAGCCAAACAAAGTATAAGATTAGAAGTAAGGACTTTTTTTTTTTGTACTGTAGATTGAACCCAGTGGTGTTCTGCCCCCAGCTTTTTAATTTTTTAACAGGGTTTCACTAAGTTTCTGAGGGTCTCACTAGATCGCAAATGTACAATCTTCTTGTCTCAGTCTCCCAAGTACTAGGATTATAGGAGAGCGCCACAGCATCCTGATGAATCATGAAAAAGATCTTAGGGTTTTCATTTCCCCAAATTCCAATCTTCTCCTATAGCCAAAAAAAAAAAAAAAAAAAAAAAAAAAAAAAAAAAAAAAAAAAAAAAAAAAAAAAAAAGATAAACTTTTGCTTATTAGTAAATCATGTTCAGATAAAAAGATAAAAGGAGGTATTAGTCTCATTGTACTCTGTGCTGATTAGACTAGGGCACCAAAAACTCTTTAATTCCTCTTTCAATGTATGTATAAACTGTGATCAAGCAAGATAAACCTAGCCAGGCGTGGTAGCACATGCTTGTAATCCCAGTGCTTGGGAGGCTGAGACAAGAGGATCACAGGTTCAAGGCTAGTCTCAGCAACTTAGCAAGATCCTGTTTGCAGGTAAAAAAATCAAAAGGGCTGGGGTTGTAGCTTAGAAGTAGGATGCCCCTGAGTTCAATCACCAGCACCACATACACACTAAAAAGTTAAACCTATGGGGATGGTTAGGGAACTCAAAAGCAGATCTCATTGGTCTTGATTGATGGACTAGGAGACTCATCTTGGGAAAACGATAATTAGGAGTGGCTTAACTTTTTTTTAACTCTCTGAAAGTCTGGCATGTGGAATAAGGGCTGCTTTTATTCTGTATCTGCGCCTAAGGGCAGAAGAATTGGGACCAATATTTTGGGCAAAAAGCCAGAAGCAGCCTGATTAATTGTGCAATAGAATCTTTGAAATATTAGAACACCCGATGGATGTAGTAGCCTTCCATTACTGGATGGCTCAGGGAGATGCGCGGGTCACCTGTCGGGCGCACCATGGCGCAGAAGGTTGCTCCTGTCTTTCTCTTTCTTCAGGAATACTCTGTGCTTTATTTTATTTTTAAATACTTTTATTGATGCATTGTAATCATGCATCATAATGAAGTTGACAGTGATAAGACATACATGCACACAGCACTTGGTGAGCTTCCCCTGGAATTCAGTTTCTCAGTCTCAAAACCATCGTGTCATGTTTGACTCTTACCTTGCTTTCCCTCAGTGTCTAAAGAAGTCTCAGGGGTTCTTCTTTCCCCAGCTCTCTTGGCTTCCCCAGGTGCCACCAGTCAGCTCTTCTAGCCTTCTGCTGTCCCTTGCGTCAATCCATTCTGCACAGACCCATTTTATAAAATACATAATTCCCTCAATGGAGTGGGTTCCAGTGACTTCCCGTATCAAGATGAAATTCCACGTCTGGGCTTTGGGTTCTCTTCTTCCTTGCTTCCCTTTTTCTATTTCACATCCTATTACTTGAGCAATTGATTTTGGTTAAGGTGTGCCCTTCCCTGTCCCCTGGCTCGATCCTCTTTCCCTGCTGTCCCTTCATTTGTGCTGTCTCCTCAGCTTGTCCCCCTCTCCCGTCCCAGCTTGATCTTAGAGTCCACTCCATGTTCTCGACCGCCCGAGCTCACACCCATCTCTCTCCTCACACTCATTTAACAACTATTTACTGAGCTCTCTGAGAGCAGGCACAGGGCTGGACACCAGCAAACAAGCGATGAGCAAGAACACTGGGGCTTCTGACTTCATAGGGTGGGTGAGATAAAAGAAAAGATGTCTCTGAGGGATGCAAAGAGATACTGTGATACAAAATGATGGTGTGTGTTGGGCATGGGGATTTTGACAGGGTGATTAGAGAAGGCCTCTTTGATGAGGTTGATGGATAAGCTGAGGCCTGCAAGACACCCAAAAGGCAGTGTCCAGGTGCCAGTTGGCTCTGTGAATCCAGAACTCATTGCAGGCTGAGCAGGAGACAGAACCTCTAGAGTCCTCAGCATACAGGTGGTATTTAATGACTGTGACGGGCTGAACTAGAAGAGTGGGTAGAAGGCCTAGAACCAAGCCTCATCATGTTCATAGTGGGGATGGTGGGGACGATTTAAAGGAAGGGAAGAAACTGATACGCAGAAAGGGAGGCATAGGGATGGTCACATTCTTATTATGTCCAGTCCGTCTTGTTTGTCCAGGTTAGTAACTGTTTCAGGAGAGAACATGAGCATAGAATCTAGCCTTGCTCTGCAGTCATTCCTAGTATAGATTTCTTCCATTGGATTTAGGTTCCTTGTGAGCTACTATTATACCCCATGGTGCCCAGCACAGTGCAGGTAGATAA
Source organism: Graphiurus murinus (assembly GCA_004027655.1). Taxonomy (NCBI): domain Eukaryota; kingdom Metazoa; phylum Chordata; class Mammalia; order Rodentia; family Gliridae; genus Graphiurus; species Graphiurus murinus. The sequence continues at coordinate 16,888 of PVLC010007783.1, read as the reverse complement.
TCCATGCTTAGCCGAATTGACGGCAATCTCTTCTTATAAAGGTTCTAGCTAAAGTCATGGATCCTGTGACCTAAGGCTAACAGCAAGATAATTCCTCTCCTGGGCCAAGTGGAGTCTGGTTTATCTTTCGTGCGGACGTGATCCTTGTATTTCCTTGTTGGCACAATCACACTTTTAAATAATCATGATTGTATTTTAAAGGCCTTGTAGGTACCAAGTACAGTAGGAGTGAAGAGAACAAACTAATCTTCGCTGCAGTGGGTTGACATTTTGAAACTAGCATTTAATTATTTATGCCTTTTAGTATATTAAAAGTACATATCAGCGTTTATAAATAAATCTGTATGTATGTGCATGTAAAACTTTTTAATCGCTCAACCACCGACAGCTACCTGAGAGAACTTTACCAAAGCCTAGGAGACCTTTTAGAGTTCTGAGAACAAAATAACTCACGGTAATCCACGCTCCCCTGCAACGGAATGCATTTTGACTGAACATGCTGGTGCTGACTCAGTCTCTTGCGAGGTGCTAGGCTGGGTCCCTGGCTGCATCTGACACTGAGGACTGAACAGCCTTAGCCAGTACTCCAGAGTCCTTGAAGCGCAGCAGAGATCAAGTGCTCAGATCACAGACTGATTCGTGGGGATGGGCAGCAGTCTCCAGGGAGAGGGGCTCACAGGGTAGCTGTGGGAAGTGAGGGAAATGAAAGTTCTGGAAGCTTGGTAAAGATGAGACTCTCCCGAGGCTTTACCAGAAAGACTTTTGCTGTACTAAATAAATAAATAAAATCTTAAGAAATTAAATTCACCATTACCATGAATTAATCAGACACTATACCACTGAGATTTGTAAGCCATTTCGGCCTTGTACTCTAGCTCTGGCCACTGGAGGAAGAAAAATAGTAGCTAGTACACAGCTGTGAGCAGGGGTAGCGTCCCAAGATGATGATGATGATGATGATAATAATAATAATAATAATAATAATAAACAAAATATTAAAAAAATAACCTCCACCCCCTTTTTTTTAAGTTCTTGTGCTTCATCTTTTAAAATAATATTTTTTGAAGCCAGACTTGGTGGCGCACGCTTGTAATCCCAGTACTTGGGAGGCTGAGACAGGAGGATCACAGATTTGCGGCCAGCCTCAGCTACTTAGTGAGGCCCTCCGCAACTTAGTGAGACCCTCTTTCAAAATAAAGAATAAAAAATAGGGCTGGGGGTTTAGCTTGGAGGTAGAATGTCCCTGAGTTCAATTCTCAGTACTGCAAAAAATATATATTATATATTAATATATCATATATACACACATATATATACATGTATATATGTGTGTGTACACATATATACATATATACGTATATATACATATATACACATATGTACTGGAAGACCAGGGGGTGTGTAGCTCAGAAATAGAATGCCACTAGGTTCAATTCCCAATCCCATTAAAAAAGAAAATAAACGAAACAAAACCTGGAGAGAGGGGCAGGGCATGAAGAACCTGGTGTGACCCATTAAGAACTTGAAACTTTGGAGTTTTAAGCAGGGAGGCCCAGGGGCTGTCATTCAGTGCTATGCAGGCACTGAATGACGTGTGTGTGTGTATACATATATATGTGTATACACATATATATGTACTGGAGATTGAACCCAGGGCCCTTCTACCTCTGAGTTCCACCCCTAGCCCTATTTTCTTTATTTATTTGGTACTGGGGATTGAACCTAGGGGCATTCTACCTCTGAACTACACTTCCAGCCCTTTTTATATTTATTTTGAAATAAGGTCTTGTTAGGTTACTGAGAGTCTTGCTAAGTTGCTGAGGCTGGCTTTAAACCTGCAATCCTCCCTTCTCAGCCTCTCAAGTACTGAGATTATAGACATGCCCCACTACACCTGGCATCACCTTTTGCAAGGTATGAGGAATCAGATTTCTCAGATCTAAATATAAACACATCAAATCAGCCAACCCAGCTGTTCTCCGTCTGCCTCCCCACACAAAGACTGGTATTTTCCTTGGGCTGGGTTTCTTCAACCGGTTCTTTGGAGCTCTAGGGTCCCTCATAATTGATTGGGGGCCCCCACAGGAATATTTTGGAAGGGAAGCCTCATTTCTTTGTGTTTAATAATTGAATTTTCCTGCACTTTAAAATGTGTGAGAAAATCATCTCTGAGGTTCTCTTTGTCTTCTTTCTCTGATCACACGTGTAGCCACCTTCTTCCTCTAGCAGGATTGGTTGCCAAGCGCAATTAAGCAGCGAGCCAGAAAGTTGACGGTTGAAGTGTGGTCACTTATAGGCAGAAAACAGATTTGTGTCTGTTTCACAGGAACCCAGGAGAGGAGCCGCGTTAAACAGAGAGAAACGGTTTTTATTGCAATGCTCATAGCATACCTTCCTTCTCACGTTACTTTCTTTTTTAACTCCCTTCAATGTGAAATGTTTGGACACAAACTGGTTTTTGTACTTTACAAAATAGTTTCTTTAAATGAATTAAAATTTTACCACCAAATGAAGATTGCAAGACTTGTTGTTGTTGTTGTTGTTGTACTGAGGGTTGGATCCAGCTACACCTCCAAGCTACACCTGCAGCTCTATTTTTTTTTTTTTTTTTGAAACAGGGTCTTTCTAAGTTGCTGAGAGTCCTACTATTTGCTAAGACTGTCTTCAAACCTGCGATTTCCCTGCCTTAGCCTCCCAAGTACTAGGATTACAGGTGTGCACCACTGTGCCCAGCTTATGACTTTTCTTAAACATAAGACTTTGTCACTTTGAAAAAAATTACAGCTCTGAGTTTGAGAAAACAAAGTAACAGTCAAGCTCAAGTTGTCTAAACAATACAGGAAATATACAATTGGATGACTTTTCTTTTTTTAAAGCAAAGGAGAAGATTGAGTTTAAGAATTTGGTAGAATAAGCAAGTTTTTAACAAGCAATCTTCTTGGGGTTCTCTTACCCCACCCCCAGTCAGGCTTCCACACCCCAGTTTCGTAATCTTCCTAAAGAGCCAATCTGATCATCTGATTTCCATGTATAAAACTTGCTTTTATTTGTTTATTTTTGTGATTCCAGGGATCAAACCCAGAGCCTTGCATATGCTCAGCATTGCTGCCTGCTTAGCACTGAATGACAGCCCCTGGGCCTCCCTGCTTAAAACTCCAAAGTTCCAAGTTCTTAATGGGTCACACCAGGTTCTTCATGCCCTGCCCCTCTCCAGGTTTTTTTTTGTTTTTGTTTTGTTTTTTTAATGGGAATTGAACCCAGCAGCATTCTATTTCTGAGCTACACACCCCCTGGTCTTTTTAAATTTTGAAACAGGGTCTTGCTGGGTTGCTGAGAGTTTCACTAAGTTGCTGAGGCTGGCCTGGAACCTCCTGTCTCAGCCTCCTAAGTACTGGGATTACAGGTGTGCACCACCATACTGGGATCCAGGCTCATTTTTTACCTCTACTTCCCTCGAAGAGCACTTCCTATTCTGCAGAACTTGGGAATTCCACTTCCTCTCACCTCTATCTTGCAGGAAACACTGCCTCCTTCAAGAGTCAGTTCAAAGGTCACCTCTATGAGCATTGAAACGTCCTCTCTGGCCTGTTGCACTGCTGGTGCGTTCACTGCAATAATCATCATTCTGCACAGATCAATTTTACACATCTGTGCTTCATCCCAGTGGTAGCACAGTAGGTGCCCTTTCAGTGTTTGCCGAGCACTTTGAAAGCACTCAGAGAAGGAAGAAATGACTAAAGTATATTCAGATAACAGCAATCACCTTGCCTGGGGTGTCCCAGCTACCGGTTAAGAAGAAAGAATAAACATAATGCTGGTACAGTGGTGCACACCTATAATTTCAGAGGTTTGGGAGGCTGAGACAGGAGGATTGCAAGTTTGTGGACAGCCTGGGAAACTTAGTAAGACCTTATTTTAAAAAATAAAGGGGCAAGGGCTGGGGTTCAATCCACAGTAATAAATCTGGGTTCAATCCCCAGTAACACAAAGGAAAAACAAAACAAAACAAAAAAGAATAAATGTTGAGATGAGGACCCAGCGCTGTTGTGGAGCTGCTGCCATTTCCCTTATTCACAATGGCCAGGACCAGATGAGTTGGGGGCCACTTGGATTCAGTCTAGTTATACAGGTGGTATGTCCATAAAGTCAACCCCGAGAGTTGAATCACAATTACAATTTTGAGAAGTTTAGGAGAGTAGCGAGACTGGGAGAAATGCTGAGTCAATTTTTGTAAAGAGTAGCTTTAAAATGGTAAAATTGTTTTAAAATTTATTTGGGGCTGGAGGTATAGAGCTCCATGGTAGAGTACTTGCCTAGCATGAGGCCTTGGGTTTCAATCCCTAGCCGCACAAAACATATCAATGAAAGAATAAACAAACAAGTAAATAAAACTTCATTCTCTCATGTCACACCCTTCATAAAACTGCTACAATATTTGTATTTATTCACTTATAACTGCAAAAGTAAATTATTTCATCTCATATTGTTTTAATGAAAATGCCACACACTCCTAACCCTTAAGAAATTATGCTATGGCCACCCTCCCACCCCCATGTGCACCTGGAGTAGCAAGCCATGATTGCGTTTCCTCCATCCAGTCCCAAACTCTGCCTGAGCTTCCACGGAACTGCATGAATATGAAACATCTGTATCTTTTTCACTGCTTTTTAAAAAATCTTGCATCATTAGTTTTTCATGCAATCATATTCAATCTCTCAAATGTGACTTTATTTCATAATAATCCTAATAAATTAGAAATATACTTAAACTCTAAATAAGCGTGGCTTATCAGACACCATCATACTGAAATGTTGTTGGCATATGCTGATTAAGTAAATGAAGGAAGATTTATAACCAGGTCTTAGAAAACTCAACTAGTTTGAACTGGGAAAGTTGATCTGCACTGCCACAAGCCCTCCAGCAGGGGGCGGGCCTCAGGAGAAGAGAACAAATCCCACTCCCTCACCCCAAAGCAGGCTGTAGCTGCCTCCTCCAGGGTCTACCCAACTTTTGCAAGCCTTCCAAGTAGGTATCTACTCTACCATCCTTTCTTGCCTTGACTCCCTTTCTGGGAGGGTAGTTAGGTGCAACGAGGGGTGGAGCTGCCCAGGAAGCCAGACCAGTGGACAAAAGCCAGTCCCCAACCTTTCCTATAAAGCTCTCATCTCATGCTCCCCATGCTTGGCTGTTACCTTGTTCTCGTCCATATTATTTAAGGCCAGACACCTAGTAAGATGGCTAAGTTTGTGAAACACAATCATTTTACTATTCTAACTTCCCTACAACATAGAAATTTTCGCCACCCAACATCAACAGAACACAGCTGAGTTAGAATTCTTAAATTTGTGAGCTTGGTTCTCTGATCTGCATGATCCGCAAAAGAGATTGTTGCCACCTCTTCATAGGACCCTTCAAAAAATCAGCAAAGGTGAGCCAGGCGTGGTGGCACACACTTGTAATCCCAGCATTTGGGAGGTTGAGACCGGAGGATCCAGGTTCTCGGACAGCCTCAGCTACTTAGTGAGGCCCTCCACAACTTAGTGAGACTATGTTTCAAAATAAATAATAAAAAATAGGACTGGGGGTGGAGCCCAGAGATAGAATGCCCCTGGGTTCAATCCTGAGGTAGGTACTCAAATGTTCATCTGTACCTTTTTGGATGTCTGGGGCTCTTGTGCTACTAAAGAGACAGGACCACTGCTGAAGGGGGAAGGAAAACAACTCTCAAAAGCACTTGTTGGAGAGCAACACTCACTGGTAAGACTGAGACTGTGAAACCCAGCAAAGCCTAATTTGTACACATTTGTCTGCAGATGACACCGTGCCTACTGCTCCGCACGTAGATTCTCTCACCTAAGAACAAACACGCACACAGACGCCCACTCACTGAGATAAAAATGCCTACAGCCACTCAAAGACATACACACACTAGAATAAAATCAATGGCATAGAAATTCAAAGTGACTCCCTCAGACACCTCACGGGACAACTCCCTCAGACACCTCACGGGACATACACTGATGTGCTGAAGGTGTGCAGGGTGGAAAGTGAATTGTGTAGACTCAGCAGGGCCCAAGGAGGTGACGAGGGTGGGGACAGAAGGGACCACAGAAACCCAGGACTTCCAGGTGTGGCAATATTTAATCTTAGCAAGATGCGGGGACATCTCAGAGATTATTTAAATGACTAAAAATAGACCTTTGGTCTTCCTAATTACTTCAGACCTTAAACTTGGTCTCACAAAAGTTCCTACTAGAGACTATTAACTGCCCTAGAGGTAGAGATCTGCTGTGGGAACTAGGGTTGCTCTTTTGCTTATAATTAAGATTCCGTAAATAGGAATAGTATAGGATAAACCTCTGTAATTCCTTCCCAACAGCAAGGAATACACTTCATCAGAGAGGGCACTTTTATATACCTTCCCCTGTCACCCTATGGATCAACTCCAACACAGAGTCTATGCTTCTGGGTCACACCATAAGCAATATGCCCACTACTAAACCAACAGGTATCCAAATGAACAAAAAAGGCAGTTCAGTTTTGTAAGAAACAATATATTTTATTTTTTCTGACACCACAGCTCTGGCGAGTGGTTTTGTACCAAATTTAATGGAGGTTACACAGAACGTTTTACGCGTGGGAGGGGGCAGGAAGGGAAGGAACCACAAAATTTAAAACGAAAACAAAATCCTGGATAGCTTTTAGCATCTGTTCCACTCCCACATTAATAAAATTTACCTGGGAATTCCTAATAAAAAAACAAAGCAAAACAAAAAAACAGAAAATAGAAGAGGGCAGGAAAGAGTATGTGGGGGAAGAAAGAGACAAGGGAGTAGAGGCCTGAGGGCGCTCCCAGGATGGAGCCCTCCCTGCCAGGGCTGGGGAACCAAAGAACACCGGGTATTGCAGCTGCCAGAGGGAAGAAGAGAGGAGAAAGCAGAGGACCACCAGTGGGGGGAAGGAGGGAGGAGGAAACACACTTAACCCAGGAGATGGAAAGGTGGGGAGAAAAAAGTGACGGTGATTTTGTGTACTGGGAGAGACAGTGCTGAAGAGCATTTGAACTGAAAAACAAATGTCCTAAGCTTCATTATTCTTAAAAAGAAAAACAGCACCCCACCCCCCACCCCTCGCTGAACTTAGTTCCTTTTTTTGTGCTTTTCATTAATACTCTGCTCTGAGGTCGTAGTTTGGTTTTTCTATACACTGGAGTTGAAAGAAAATAGTCCAAAGGTCTGAAGATGGATTCTCCACCTAAAGTAAACAGCCCAGCATTCCTGTTCTCCTCTTGCCCCAAAGACTAAAGTCTCTGCTAAAATCCCTTTTACAATATAGTACAGTACACACAAAAAAATATAAAGCCCAAATCAGAAGAACAAAACCAGAAAAGAATCCTGGGAGAAGCCAGTCCGAAGGACGTAAACATACAAGGAACGGTGCAACACAGGACCGATGGCGATGCTCGAAGCACGGCTACAGACTCCCGAAAGTAGGTGCCGTCACGGGATACCCAAGTCCACAAAAATAATTTTTAAAAAATAAATCTTAAAAAAAACACACCTGTTGATTAAATGAATCATTTGTTTTCAGGTAAATCCATACATTCTCGAGTCCCCCCTCCCCCACAGCAGCCCTCGGGTCTGTTCTCCTATTGCGTGACCAATAGCAAGTACTCCTGGAAGCCTTTGAAGCAGCTCTCAGGACCTGGAATCTCATCTCGACAGGGATCGGCACATCCAATCTTAGCAGCTTAAAACATCATGTTTCCTGGGTTGCCAGGTCCTTGGCTGAATCCGCCCATGCCCACGTCGGCAGCCATGCCCCGGGGCCTCATCTGTGGGGGGATCATGATGTTCTGTTGGGGTCCCATCATGCCCTGCATGGACATCATCATGCCCGGGGAGCCCACAGGCCCAGGGTGGGTGTAGAGCCCAGCAGGTCCCCGATCCTTGCCAGGAATCATGCCCACAGCAGCAGCCGGATTGCTCATCAGGGTGGGCTGGCCGGGCATGGTAGATTGTGCTGGTGACATCATCCGATGGTGAGGCCCCATCATGCCTTGCTGGAGAAAGGCTGGTGGTCTCATTGGGTTGTGGCCTGGCATGGATGGAGCTGTGCCAAGAGGGATGTCCGGAGTGCCTACTGGCCCTGGGCCTCCCATGCCAGGTAATGCTAGTCCCATTCTGGGGGCTTGATCGCCCATCATCCCCTGCATGTGCGAAAACCCAGGTCCAGGCCCCTGGGGCTGTTTGCGACCCGGGACTTCCCCTCGAGGGAAATATTGCAGTGTCTGGCTAGGCTTCTCAGATGGAATAATGCGGGACAGATCAAACTCAGGGATCCCAGTGGCTCCGGGTCGGATGACCTCCTGCAGATCTGGGTCAGTAAACACTGAAGGCATGCTGTTCCCCAGGACAGCGAAGGAGTCAGGACCCCCTGGGCCTCCAGGCTTGCAAAGTGCTGCATCTGCTGAACTTTGGGGCAGGTTGCTGGGGCGGCCAAGGGGACCTTCTCCTGGGAAACCCATCGCTCCTGGGAAGTTGCCTTGTCCCCCGCTGGGACCATTGTGAGGGAATGGAACCTGCTGCGGAGGAGACTGTACAGGAGGGAAGCCCTGGGGGAAGCCCATCCGTCCTTGAGGTACCATCGGAGGCTCCTGGGACCCATGCCCCATGATAGGATTGTGTGACATCAGGCCAGGCCCCATTGGGACCCCGTGAGGAGGTATACTGGGTCCCATGGCATTTGGAGAGGGCATCTGGGTGGAGTGAGAGAGTGGCTGGGTCATCCCCATCGGGCTGAGGGTCGGCATCGGAACCACGGGGTTTGGACCTGAAATTCGAGGATTCTGTGTATTAATGCCCATTCCTAGAAAGATAAAGATATCAAAGGAATCAACTCAACCAAAAGCAACTCAGGAAAACTAAAATAAATCAAATTACCAAAAACATTACTGTACATCTAGTGTGCACGGTTCTATGCTGGGAAAACACACAATGCACAATCCTTGCCATCAGGAAAGTTGTACTGCATTTGGGGGAGGGGGCACACACACCAGGTATGATACAACCATGCAGAAGACAGCAAGGAAGAAATGCTCCTTCTTAATACAGAAGAAAATAATTTACCTGAACGACTTAAGTATGGCTCTTTTTGGAGACAGAAGATTAATTGGTTCTACAAATCTAATTACAAGGAATAATAACAAAGAAACCAAACAGGTCATTTTTTTTTCAACTGGCTTTGGCATTACTTTATAATACCTTATAAAAAGAGCATTTAACTCCAGGATACATGAAATGTTAAAGAAATGATAATGGAAAAGGGAAAGCATATGCTCTACTGTTTTCTCTGAGACATCGAAATATTTGGTCTCTCTGCAGAATTGCCATCAGTTGACTATGGTAGGGATGGTGTTTATGACATTTGTGGTGTTGTGTCCCAACTTGGTTAATTAGGACTGCTGACGAACAAATAGTGTTCCTAACAATCTGGCTGGAATTGGAACCAGAAACCCAGGGCTGAACTCATGGTCTCTTTGCTGATGGCCTTCCCCTTCCAGATCATTTCCTGTTAGTGAGGCTGGTGGGGGTTAGGTGGGTATAAGAATGAAGGCAGAGAGAGCAAGTAGAGAAAGGAAGAATTTTATTAACTCCCTCATTCTGAAGAAAGAGCCCCTCTAGGAAACAGGGGCTCTCCACTGTCGGAAATTCTGTGGCTGCTCCTAGTTTGAGGCTGCCTTTCCAGGAAAACACTTGAGAACTAAAGATTGGTTCCAGTCAACATGTTAAAAAGAAATGGCTTTTTGTACCGCTGCAGAATCAAAAAGGAAACAAAACAAAACATCCATCCAGGTACAGAGAAGCACTGGAACTATGTAGCAACCTGCTTTCTTACAAATATAGAATTGAGCTAATAAGTATGTTCCTCTCGTCAAGGAATTTTCAATTCTACTGAAATTAACTTAGGTGGAACATTTTCCAACTTGTTCAAATTCCACCTATGCCCGTCTAAAGCCATTAAGACACTTAAAAGAGTTTCTCTCTCGTCTGGCCGCAGCTGGACATCCCATCTTTCTGACTTCTTACCTGGCATATTATTCATTGATGGCAAGTTGGGAGAACGCGCTGGAGGGGAGTCGTCGTCGGAGCTGGCCACGGTCTTGATGGCATCGTGGTACAATGGGGTAGAACTGGGCATTGCAAACTTGGACATTCGAGACATCATAATCGAGAGCGGGTTCTGGGAAAGGGTTGGCTCTGGAGGCATGGTGTAAGGTGTACTAGAGGGAAGACTTCCAGGGATATTCACAGAGGCAGGCTGGCTGGCTGGAGGAGGTGGGGGGCCACCTAAAAGAACAAAGCAGAATAAAACAAAAATGGGCAGGGAATTAGATTTCTTTTGAAGGCCATTTGGTGCTATGAGTATGAACCAGCAAGGCCAGGAAGGAGACAGATGAGCAGGACAGTGTTATTAGACCCAGGACACGAGTCATCAATCTTCCAGTCAAGCTCCGTGTGCACGCAGAGAGAGACTATGTGTGGCACAGAGGTGACGGATCGGCAGCTGTGGACACACACATGCTGGGATGCACTGGAAATATTAGTTCGAGCTTGGGGGAAACATGGTTTACAGACAAGCATTTCACGGAAAAGAATGAAATAAATGGATTTCTTTCTCTTGCCAAGAAGTTAGATGACTGCTCCAACCCCAGGTACTAACCACATCACCCTACACAAACTCTCCATTAATTTCCATATCCAAGGTACTTGCGCCAGAAAAGTCTGAGGGGGCTCACTGTTCACTCTACAACTTTACTGAACCAGGAAACCCTCTGCTTGGCAGGATAACTCTCCTTATTCTGATTCTGGCCTCTCGAGTGGAGACTGCATCAAACTAGTATTTACATCCTAGGCCTACTTCCACCAATCACCTCTGGTCCCATTCACAAAGCCAACGTCATCAGCAAGAGCCTCTCCTGGGAAGAAAATACTGACAAACTGTAGCTAATCTGTGAAAACGGGAGTTTACCAAGGAGAAGTTTTGGAAACTGTTTCTGTAATCAACATGTATTTAGGAGAACCAAGCAAATCTTGGAGCAGCCTCCTCTCTCTTTGCTTGGGGTTACGCTCACGATCTCCTAACCCGAGGGCTCAAGTGGGTGGACCCAGTATTTTAGGAAGTCACATTTATCCACTGTTAAGACATTTTATTTTACCAGCATGTGTTTGCTGGGCAAATGGAAATTACTCTGTGAACTGATCCATAATTCCCATTTTCCCTCCTCCTTTCAACAATCTCATCTGACATTCATATTGTTCGCCAGGATTGGACATTTGTGCATAACCCTATGCAAGCAGTGATTATTACGTGCCTTGCAAATATTCTGGCCTCTGCCCCTGCCTCTGGTTGTGTTACCCGGTTAAGACACTAATTTCCTTCAAGAAGTTCAATCAGGCTCGAGTCGCCTCCAGCTAGAGGGTGTGACCGCGAGGATGGAGCATACTGACCTGACTCTACACTGCCCAGCATGGCTGGGGAGGCCATGGTGAGGGGAGCTTTATGGTTAGGAGGGATCCCAGGACTCTGAAGGGGAGGTTTGGGAGAGGAGGTCCATCCGGGTGACGGGGCAGGAAGTGACGGAGACTTGAGGTGAACAGGCGAGGCAGCAGCAGATCCCAGGACTGGGGGGGACTTAATGGAAGCAGCAGCAGCTGGGCCCGCCAGCATGCCTGCCAGCTGCGATGGAGTCTGGGGGGATTTGAGGTTCCCCGAGGGTGAGCCCAGCATCGGGGACTGGACTTGGTGCATCGTGGGCGATTTCAGAGGGTTCATGCCTGGGGAGTGCACCTGGCTGCCTGCCACGGAAATATCCAATGGCTTCCGCCCAAGGCTCCGCTGACCTGGGGGAGCTGTGTTGAGGCTGGTGGGGTTACTGGAAGGGTTGAGAGGTAGTGGTGGCATGTGACTGAGCCGGCTGTTAGTCCTTTGGTCGGGCCCGATTGGTTCTCTGAGGTTCCGCAAGCCACTGTTGCTGCCCGGACCCTGAGACATGGGAAGGAATGGCCTGGGGCCCATGCCGTACTCCTGCTGCGGGTGCTCGCCGAACGGCAGGGGCACCATCTTCTGCTGGGCAGGCAGCATGTCGGGCCCCCCTGGGCGGAGCTTCATCATCTCCTCGGGGCCTGCTCCAGCCTCTCTCATCTTCTGGGGGATCATTGGAGCGCTGGATCCCATGCTGACATTGAGATTGACATCTCCCTTCATCCCACCAGGAACCATCCCAAACTCGAGTTCCCGACCGGGGCCCATCTGCGGAGGCATGCCTTTTGGAAAGTCACCCCGAGAAGGACTCAGAGGGCCTTCCACTGGTATCCGAGGGAAAATAGGATTATTCCCGGGCTCCATGTGGCGCTGGGAGCCCGGGATCATCCGGTTCATCTCCATGCCAGGCCTGATACCTTCCATGCTCATCCCCGGGGGCAGACCCAGCTGTTTCTCAGCCAGCTGCTGTTGGAACATCTCTTCAGAAAGTCCCTGGGGGTTTGGGAATCGTTCCCCTCGCCCAGGACCACTGAAGACGGCCTGGCCAGGAGGGAAATTTCGACCGTCTGGGATTTTTGGCACATCATCTGGCCAGCTGACTCCAGAAAGGCCTGGTCTGGATGCTGGGTTGGGGCCAGCTGGCCCCTCCATCTCAGTGTTGATCATTCCTGCAAATCCAGGGAGGCGCAGCTGGCTCCCTGGCATGTTGGGGTGGGGAGCCATGCCCCGTGGGGGCAGAGAATGAGAAATGTTGATGCCATCAGAAAAGGGCTCCGCACCCGCTGGGGCCCAACCTTCAGTGGGGGTCATCTGATAGGGAGGGGGAGGCCCTCGGACCACGCCCCTCGGCCCGTGCTGATGGACCATCATGTCCTGGAGAGAGCACTGCTGGACGACCACCTGCTCCTGCTTCCTCCTCTTCTCTTCATAAAACTCCTGCTGCAGCTTCAGCCATGCGATCTGCTCGGGTGTCATGTGGTCCAGGTGGTCGGGGCCTATGGGCCCAGACTGGGAGTTCATAGAAGGTGGAACCATTTCATCTGGAGAAAAGGGCACATCTCTATGTCCTTGGGGGCCAAACGGAGCTCCCACATCTGTCCGGGGCCCAGGTCCCTTACCCAGGCTTTGGGACTGAGCCATCATGGCCTGTATTGGCCCTTCTGGTTTTTTCTGAGGTCCATCTAACACCCCGGTGTTCTGCTGGGGACCCCCACTTTGTCCTGTGAATTCCTTCTCGTCAGGGAAGAGCATGCGCTGGATATCTCTGAGAGTTTGTAAAGAGCGCTCCCGATGCTCCAGCTGCTCCTGAGATAGGCCATCGGGGTTCTCTCCCAACGTGGGGGGCTCGCCGCTGGACACTGGTGGCGGCAGGGTGGCTTTGGGATCTGCTGAAGAGCTATTGCTCCCCTGGGAGACAGGGGTCACTGCTCGATTGTTGGGCGTCGAGTTTGGCCCAGTACCGTCTGGAGGCAATGGAGTAGAGCTGGCAGGACTGCCCACAGGAGGAATCAGTTTGTTTTCTACCCCAGGACTGTCCCGGTCCAGGGGACGCGGGGGTGCGGCAGGCTTGGGTGCTGGTGCCGGAATGGGTGGAGTTGGCTGCAGTCTGGTGTTCTGGGAAGAATTCTGGTCTTGGCTGGTTGGAGCTGGGGGCTGTTGTGGGAGAGGTTTTGGATCATTCCGTAGGGCAGATATCTGTGTATTCTGAAGATAAACAAGATTTTTAAAATCATTGGTAAATTGAGCAGAAGGGCAATTAAAAGAGCAAGATAAGTTATAAAGAACTTGTCTCAGTCACATAAATCTATACTGACACTTGCTTTTTGAAACTGTTCATGCACAACCCTTCTTGGGACATGGAGACATTTTGAATTTTTTTTTTTTTTTTAAGTCTGGCTGTCAAATGGCATCCTCTTTCTCTTGTTGAAGATCAGGTTTCAATAACTTTATAAACATGTCAGGCAAGAGCCATTCTGCCAAACAGAATACATCTGAGGATCTATTTCGAGGAACAGGTTTGATATCACATGTCTACTATGTGTTTTTGATTCAGGGAAAGATTAGTTCCATGGTATGTGGGAGGCTACACCTAACACCTTTTTCTTTTCCCTCGAAGTACAACTGAGTATGCAAACTTCTCATTGTCAATCAAAGGACCGATGCTTCCAACTGAAAGGGACAGCAGAGCCACTTGCAGCCTTGACCCCACCGGCTGGAGGCACAGGACGCGGCTCCTGTCCACGCTTCCTCTGGCAGAGTGACTGCCAAAGCACTCCCTGCCTTGAGTTTCCAAAGGGCCTGACACCTCTGGTTTCTGTTTGCAGTTTGTGATACTGATTCCACAGTTGATAAGAATTTGTACATTAACAGTAGTAAGATAATCTGCAGGCAGGAAGCATCTGGGCAGAAGTCTGAGGTTATCTAGCTCATGGTGTCTCTTGATCTATTCTTTCCAATAGACAACAGGCTGCCCTATGTAACAGGCTGGATGATTGCCTTATTATTTATTTATTATTTCTAGGACTTCACTCTGTGAAGTCCTAAAAAAAGCACACTCACCCCAACAGGTGACACAGATACACTATTTGGGAGAGGTGTGCGTGTTCTGGGTCTCAATCTCAGCACAACTGAGGCTTGAGAGGGTAAAGAAGGGCCCCGTCTACAAACGCTCCAAGATCCTTCGCCAGCCTCCAGTGTTCCTGTCTCCTACTTGCTCACTTCATCCACTCTGTTCTCCACAAGGCTCTTAACTTACCTCCTCACTCACCTCTGGGATGTTTACATCTGTGTAAATCTGTACACAAGTCATTACATTATCTATGCAATACGAACAGTTTTCTCTTTGAGTGCTTACATTCTGTGAGTATATAGGAAAATGTTTCACTTGGAGGTACCCTTGCACACTTGTCAGTAGAGTGAGATGTGTGGGGTGAGACTGCTTCATCTGTAGGACTCTGTACTGTCAGGCACATTCCATGTCTGCAGCTCTTTAACCAGAGTACAGAAGTTGTCTTAATTTTCCTTCTAATGCCATTTTAAGTTTGGGTTTTTGGCCAGGTTTTGTGCATTTGTTGCAGGTGGATACTGAATTCATAGAGCAACTATAACAGAAGAAACGGTTTAGTACCACCCTTTTCATTTTACATTTGGAGCAATGGAGTACTATCAATTTCCTCTGTAGAACTCCTGGTCTGATTTCATTTTAGTGCCAAAGAAGATAGAGGTGATAACTGTCATTACATCAATAAAATGTTGGACTGAGTTGCAAGGTACCAGTGCACTCCAGGACAATAAGCATCTGAAATATAATGAAGCTGGTGTGGTCAAGGCCAACTTCGGCAACTCAGTGTGAGCCTCAGTAAGACCCTGTTTCAAAAAAAAAAGGGGCTAGTGATGTAGTTCAGAGGTAGAACACCCTTGGGTTCAATCTCCTTTACACCCTCCCCAAAAAGAAAAAAAAAATAAAATGATACCCACTTGCATCTACCCTTGAGTAGTAGAGATGCATGGGAAATTTCTTTTCTTTTTTGGTACTGAGGATTGAACCCAATGGCATTCTACCTCCAAGCTACACTCCTAACCCTTTTTATTATTTTTCAACAGGGTCTCACTAAATTGCTAAGGGCCTAATTAAGTGGCTGAGGCCGGACTCGAATCTGTGATCCTCCTGTCTCAGTCGGCCAAATACCAGGATTACAGACATGTGCCACCACACTTGGCTCTGAAATGCCTTTTCTATGTCTAGGAAAGCCGAAGTTCTGCAGAGGTGGAAACATCTTTGATGCACAAGATACACAAGATATCATCTATATTATGTTGAATTGTAATTTTGATCATTTGTTGTCATTTAACTGTCCCATGTTTAAGATTCCTCAGAGTTTGTGATCTCTGAAACTAGGAGCTGTGTCTTCAACTTTTTAGTATCCCCCATAGTGTTTGGTGCAATGTCTTGAGAGTGCAGGAAGCTAGAAATAACATTTGGCTCAATTTGGTAAATCAGATACATTGAAACAATGGCATATTTTTTTCTAATACAGTTTATAGTAGATGCTTATGATCCAGGCGAAAACAGACTAACATTTATTATAATAACTATCAAGCAGCTAAAAGCATTCAATGGTCCTCTCACTTTGAAATAAGCAATCATTTTGAAAGTCACTGAGACTCTATTTTTAGTATTACCATCCTATTTTCTAGTAGTGTAGTTTGAGTTGTTGCTTTCTTCTGTGTTCTTCAACTAACTCAAGAGTGTCCATTATTTTTTTAAAACCTGCTCTATACATAGGGTTGAAATTCATGTTTTCCTAGAGATCGTTACAAGAAGGAAAGCCTGTATATCTAACTTCTGCTATCTTGCTTCTTCTTCCCCTAGTAATTCATCAGTTCATGACCATTCTTGTAGAAAAGACTAGTATGATATGTCCAAGAGCCTATAATGCTGGACTTAGGTTAAATGCCCAGAATGCAGCTCATGCCACCAGGATAATCTCCCTGTCGATTTCATTCACCACCCCTTCCTTCACAGTTACCGTAGGACCATTCAGCCATTATACCATCTTCTCCAACAACATACCAGAGGGGCTGTGCTTCTCTCTGTCTTGCTGTTAGAGATGTTCTGGATGTGGAAAGAGACGATTGTTTCAACCTGGCCCTTCAATACGGCTTCTGCAGCTCTGCAAAGACAGAAGATCAGTGTACACTAGGCTGTGTTTCTGTCCTACTCACTGCAATTCCAAAGCTGTAACCCCAGACTGCACAAGAGAGTGGAAGGAGATGTGAAAAGAACCACAGAAATGTTGAATGAGAAGAAATCAAGGGAGATACCCTCATCGTTTATGTTTAC
>PVLC010007782.1:50424-61760 GCA_004027655.1 Graphiurus murinus | reverse complement strand
CCTCCCATGATCCCTTTCTCTACCCACACTGGTCTCTCCTCCCTCCCATGATCCCTTTCACTACCCACACTGGCCTCTCCTCCCTCCCATGATCCCTTTCTCTACCCACACTGGTCTCTCCTCCCTCCCATGATCCCTTTCTCTACCCACACTGGTCTCTCCTCCCTCCCATGATCCCTTTCTCTACCCACACTGGTCTCTCCTCCCTCCCATGATCCCTTTCTCTACCCACACTGGTCTCTCTTCCTATTCGTCTGAAGTCTCTTTGTTTCCTATTTTCTCTCTAGTTTCCACATATGAGAAAAAAATACACGACTGACTTTCTGAGACTGGCTGATCTCACTCAGCATGATGTTCTCTAGTTCTACCCATTTCCTACAAATGACATCATTTTGTTCTTCTTGCTAAGTAAAAGTCCATTGTGTGTATATACCTGACTTTCTATATCCCTTCATTCCTAGGTTTTTCCATAATTTGGCTGCTGTGAATTGTGCTGCTATAAACATGGGTTTGCAAGTATCACTCTAACTTTAGTTCTTTGGGAAGATACCGAGGAGTGGTACAGTTGAGTCAGATGCTGGTTCCATTCCTAGTCTTTGGAGGAACCTCCAGACTGATAGAGGTTTTACTAATTTACAATCCCACTGACAGTGCAGAGGGGTTCCTCTTTCCCCACATCCTCACCAGAATGTATTATTGTTTGTGTTCTTGATGATTGCCATTCTAACTGGAGTTAAATGGAATCTCAGCAGAGTTTTGATTTGCAGTTCCCTGATTGCTAGTGATGTTGCATTGCATCTGCTTTAATTCTCACTTTTCAGTTTCACTAATAGATGTGTTCTCCACTCTTCCACTCAATACTCTTACAATGAACACCAATGTGCATAAACTTGACTCTACTGAAAATTTCTAAAGTAGATTTGCTAAGCACTGATGTGAGAGGTGCTGATGTTCCAATGCCAGATGGTTTTATATCAATATGACAGGGTTAACACAAATAGAACTGGTTACATTTTGTGCATGCATGTGTATCAATGGAAGAAATGTTTGATTAAATATATTCTGTGCGTGTAAAATATCTGCTAGGAGATGTGAAGACACTAGAAGATATTTCTTGCACGTTATCTACGCTTACGACCACTAACAACCTCAGGTGTGCTATGACACAGAATTGTCACACCCTAGACTGGAGCTTGCTATTAACAAAAAGTGAATCAGCTCCTGACACTCAGTCCTACAGAGAAATGTCCTGGCTCAGCCTTCCCTCGGTGGTCCCTGGGAGCGCTGGAGGAGGCATTGAGCTCCAGTGTGTGTCTATTGAGTTGAATTGTTTTTTTGCTTTAATTTAGATCAACAATTGAGTGTTTTTAAATAATAGAACTCATCTACAATTCTTTATTTCACAAGCAAACAAACAAGCCTTGGTTTTCTAATACTGAGACATGGATGTTTAGAAATTATACTGTCAATCAATTCTGTCTCCTCCTTTCAAATAAAGTATGAAAATTTCAAATGTGGGATCTACGTGTAATGAAGTTATTCTAGCCTCTTTCCTAGGAACAAATAGATACACAGAACTCGTCAAAATAAATATTGTCCTATGATGGCCCCAACTCTATCTGTAGAGGGTTGGAAGTTACTAGATCGTAATAATTATGTGCTTTCCACCTAGACCTTGAATTCTATGTGTGTCAGTGTTTATGCATCCACACAGATTCCCCCCAAAATATGGTTTGGCTACATGCATGAAGTACTAGGAAGCTCCATTCTGTACTCTTATGCAGGAAGTATATGTGTTCTTCATCTTACTGAATTCCTACAAAGGTAATTAGGAATAGCCAAGACAGGGATAGCTGAGAGTCCAAAGAAGAGGGGGCCACTCTGCTCTGCAGGGCCAGAGCTGGATGCCATGACAGGTCCGGGTGTCAGCACACAGGAGGTACCGCATGGCAGCAGGTGACATAGAAAACACTCGTTTCATGTTAAGGATGTCCTTTGCCACCCGCTCTGGACACAAAGACAAAGAGAGAAGTAGAGAACTTCTGCCCCAACGTTTCCATCAGTCGAGTCAGAAGTCAACTGAGCATTTGCCACCAGGCTGTACCTTCTCTCTCCTACACCCAGAAGGCGGCTCTTGCCGATTTCTTTACAAGAAAAATAAATCCTTTTTCTTTGTTGCTATGTTGCCTCTTTGATTTTCTCTAAGAAATCTGAGTAAACTTCTTGGAGACTCAGTTTCCTCACTGCTAAGTGGAAATCATACCTTTCTTCTATGGTTATTATGTGGATTAAATAATATAATATTTATAAATAATTAATCATTAAATTGTAATGTGATGTACATATGTTAGTAATGTCTTGAGAGGAACTCCAATCCCGTCAATCACTTCTTGTCTTGGGATGAAATCTGGAACCTTATCTCCAAGTGGAGAAGGATCATTTCCTTTGAATTCAGAGTCAAGTGACAGGAAGCTGCTGTGGGGTTTCGAGCAGCGGCCCCTAGCCTGGTTGTGCACTCACCTATGGCAGCCACCTTCCTGCTGCACATGGCTCACAGGCTTATGACGTTATTAAGTGTCCAGTGAGTCCTGGGCACACTTACCTGTTTATGTAGATTTGCATGTTAGTACATATAGGGGCTCTAGTCCTACTATGGCCTCTGAGAGGCACAGAGAAAGGACACCTTCATATACTTTTTAAGTAGGATCCTCCTCTTCCTCCTCCTCCTCCTCCTCCTCCTCCTCCTCCTCCTCTTCTTCTTTTAGGGGTACTAGCCATTCCTCCTCTGAGCTACACCCCCAGCCCTTTTTATTTTTTATTTTAACACAGGATCTCACTAAGTTGCTAAAGCTATTCTTGAACCTAACGATTCTCCTGTCTCAGTCTCCCAACTACTGGGATTACAGGCGTGCACTTCCATGGCCAGCTATAAGTAGGATATTCTTAAGCAAATTTTCTGTAACTACATTGGGACATATCACATTATCAGCCCAAGAGGAAGGCAGCCTGTGATCCTTCATTAGCTTCTGACCCTGAGCCAGAAAAGAACTACAGCACTGGCTGGCTGACCCCCCCTGCAGCAAATGAGGCCTGAGCAGTCCCGTGCATCATCGCTGCCTCTGGAGGAGAGGGAGCCATCCATCAGCCGCTGTGGATGCTGCGACGTCCCTTCACGCAGGGCCCTTGCCACCCGGAACTCCTCCTGACTCAGGCCCTGCACACCCAGGGACTGAGCCTTCAGAGAAGATTCTGGAAAAGACCTGGAGGGAATGCTGGTGGGCACGGATTTGGCAGATGTTCCTTCCTAATAATAGCATTAACGAGTTTCAATGTTTTAGGCTGGGCAGACTTAAAAAGTAAATAAGATGCTCACAGGGTTTTGGTACCAGCGGTTGAACTCAGGCACATTCTACCTCTTAGATATACCCCAGGCTTTTTATTTTGAAACAGGGTCTTGCTAAGTTGCTAAGGCTGGCCTTCAACCTGCAATTCTCCTGTCTCAGCCTCCCAAAGTACTGGGATTACAGGCATATGCCCGGCTACCATGTTGCTTTCAGGAAGCCTGACATAGGTGGTGCCTTTCAACTATATTCAGACATAAAACCAAAAGAGATTCCTTCCTGCGGCCTCAGCTATTCTGTGCGCGGAGTCAGCAGCCAATGGAAGACTTGCCTCAAAACTTTTCCCACTCGTGGAGTCAGAGCCCCCACAGTTAGGCTACGTTTCTGGATGTAATGCCACTTTGTGGAAAGGATGCTTTTTCCAGAGGAGCCACACACACCTCCCTGCCAGCTCCTGCAGATTGGCCAGCGCTCTATACAACTGTGCTTTATTTCTTTGAAAACAAATATATGCTTATATGCTTGCAGTTTGTATGATGAACTTAGAATGAAAATTAAAGGAGATGGATGGGAGTCATTTTTGGACAAGATTTACCTCTAGGGAGCGTGGAAAACAGCCATTCATTTAGTCACCTCCAGCCTGACAGACTACTGACATTAGAGCAAAGACATGTCCTAATCGTCATGCGTGTAGCCACATTTTTTTTCTTTTTTCACATTTGTATGCTAATCACGAGAAGCAAAAATAGACTTAGATTGGAAATCAAAGATTGGTTGTATACAGGTAATAGAGTGCTTCAACGCTTTATTTAAAGATAGAAGGCTCTTGAACCAGGCTTTATTATTGAACTAAGACTATCTATCCTTTTTGACACTTTTTAAATTAAGTTCTTCCTCTAATTTATGTTTTTGTCAGCTTTCTTCCCTTACCTGGTTTTAACTGGCTTTCCATCCCCCTCCCCCAAGTAATAAACTACTCCAGAGCACAGGAAAAAAATTTTAATGACCCTCGAAATTCAGATTAACAAAATTGATCATTTGTATATGGCCACAGAATTATGAATCCTTCTGAAATATCTGTGTGGAAATTTTACCCGATGCAAAATTTCATTTTCTCTCTCCCTGACATATCTCTGACTTCACCCTCTTAAAAATGGAATGGCTATGGTACCTATTTTTTCTTTTTTTTTTTTTTAAGGTCAAACACTGAACAAAAAAGGGTTTCAAGGGACAATTTTAAGGCTCAAATGAGAGTCTTTCTTTATTTTTTCCAGTTGAATTAAGGGTGATGGGCTCCAACAATGTGTTAGTAGGTCGAATAAGAAATAGTTTGTCTTTGCTGGACGTGGACGGTGAGGTCTGTTGCCCCCTCCTCGTTCCTATGGAGCTAGCCCGCCTCACACCTGACTTCTGCAGAGTTCGAGGCAGCTTCGGATGAGCAGAACTGGGGAGCAGCTGCGAGTTGATGAGCGGTGGCAGCCACATAATCCACTCTGATGTCTTGTTGGAAAAGACGTGGAACAACGTAATTCCCCCCACTTACTGCAACCTCAGCCTGGGAAACAGGAGCCAGACTTGACATGCAAATTCATCTACTGCTTCTAGCATTATGCATATAGGAAAAAAAAGGGCACAATGGTATGGCAGAGCAGAACTTTCAATGCTCAGATTCAATGAAGGAGAACTAGGGAAACAAATTTATTGAAAAATAATAAGTTATTGGTAACATATGTTTTTTCCCGAAAGTTTGATTTTTCTATCAAAGTCTGGTTGATTTCCACAAATGGCTTGCTTCTGATTGTCACATGTCATGGAAGCTGGTTCTTCTGCCTAAACTGCTTTTATTTTTATGTATGTGTGTATGGTACTAGTGATTGAACCCAGGGGCATTCTACCTTTGACCCAGACACCCACCTCTATTTTATTTTTTATTACAAAACAAGGTCTTGCTAAGTTACTAAGGCTGGCCTTGAACTTGTGATCCTCTTGTCTCAGCCTCTCAAGTACTGGGATTATGGACATGTACAGCCATGCCCATCTGCCTGAAGTGTTTTTAGACCTTCTCTCAACCACGCTGTCTCTTACCAGCCCTCATAACTGAGCGCAGCCTATGGCCTCTGCAGGAACATTAAATGCTTCCAACTCTCAAAGTCTTATATTCCAACAGGGCACGTAGCTCTACGAACATGGAGCATGCAATGCCAAGCCAGGAGCCCAGGCTACATTTTGACTTTCTTGCAGGGCAATCAACTTAGTGAAGTCCTCAGCAAACTAGAAAACCCCTATTTCAAAATTTAAAAAAGGAGAGAGCTGAGGGTGTAGCTCAGAGGCACAACATTCCTGGGTTCCATCCCCAATACTAAAAAAAAAAAGAAAAAAAAAAACTCTGACTCTCCACTTACTGGTGGCGTGACTCCTGTGACTCATCGCCCCACCTCCCCAGAATGGAGCAGAAATAGTTTCTGCCTGAACAGGTAGTTGTGTGCATTAGTATAGAGTAGCATATACATAGTAGACACTGTAAACACATGTTAAGTAACTAAAAATCAATCAATATAATTCATCATAAAGAAATAAAATCAGGCTGGGCGTGGCGGCACATGCTTGTAATCCCAGTACTTGGGAGGCTGAGATAGGAGGATCCCAGATTCAAAGCCAGCCTCAGCTACTTAGTGAGGCCTTCTGAAACTTAGTGAGAACCTGTTTCAAAATAAAGAATAAAAAATAGAGCCGGGGGTGTAGCTCAGAGGTAGAATGCCCCTGAGTTCAATCTCCAGTACCACAAAAAAAAAAAGTAAAAAAGAAATGAAATCAGAAATATGACTTATTGAATAGTCATGAGAAATCTAAGCAAAGGGGGCTCAGATAAATATTCCACATTATAACAAAGGTTGCATCTAGTACAAGATCTAAGACAAGTGCACAAGTATTATAATAAAATAGAGTGGATGTTAGAATGCATATTAGAAAGAATTAGAATTTCCACCAAGAAATTCCAAAATAAAATATCAATAGGGAGGCACTGACAATCAAAGAAAGACAAGGCAGCAGTTGTTGAGAAAATGTCAAAAGCTTAATGAGGAATGGCACTGAATATGACTTCTCTGGAGAGATAACGAGGAGTGGGGAGGCTGGGTCATATGGTGGTTCCATGCCTAGTCTTTTGAGGAATCTTCTCGCTGATCTCCACAGTGGTTGTACTCATTTACAATCCCACCAACAGTGTATAGGGGTCTCTATTTCCCCACATCCTTGCCAGCATTTATTATTGTCTGTATACTTGATGATTGCGTTCTAACTGGAGCTCAGTGGAATCTGGAATAGTGGAAGGGGACTGGGTGAGGGAGGTAGGGAGGGGAAAAGGAGGCTTGAGAAAGAAAACAGTTCAGATGATGGTGTGTCCATGTATGAAGGTATCAGTACCAATCTCACGAATATTTGTGGGGAGGGAGGAGGTGGAAACGGGTAGGATCTGGAGGGAAATGCACCAGGTACTGTGTGCATGAATGTTTGTATCGCTTTGACCTCACTATGAAGTATAATTACAGTGCACCAAGAAAAGTACAAAAGAAAAAAACAATGAAGCAATAAGAAAGAATATGATTTCTTTGAGAATCACTAATACTTAATGGCAAGATAATGCATGAGCCAGAAGTATAAATGAGACAGAACTGATGTCTTGCGCGCAGTCCACAATTCACATCCGCATTTGTGTTTGATGAAGAATGCCTCCGCTGGCTCCATAGATGCCTGCCTTGGACCCACATGATGACAGGGCAGTACGCATGGGAGCAGGCTCCCGGCTGTGGGTGTGGGCAGTGATCCCCACTCCCAGCTTCCTCACTGCAGACTAGATGCTGAACAGATTCCCAGCTCCTTTTCTTCATCTCTGCAGTAGGATGCTAATAACCAGTGTCACCTCACTAGATTGTAGAGAGTTAAATTAAAAGCACATGCAAGGTCTTAGCACTTGCTCACCAAGACACAATAAATGCACAATACTTTTTTTCTTTTGTAGTTTTTTAAATGTTAATTTAACTGTTAATTTCTTTTTTTTTTTTCAGTACTGGGGATTGAACCCAGGGGCATTCTACCTCTGAGCTATACCCCCACCCCTATTTTTTATTCTTTATTTTGAAACAGGATCTCATTAAGTTGCAGAGTGCCTCACTAAGTAGCTGAGGCTGGCCTTGAACCTGCGATCCTCTTTGATTGCAATGTATATTTCTCTGTGTTGGTTTCTTTGTATTTAATATGGCATTGGGATCATTGGTTTCTTGGAAGTGACCTTGGCATTCATCCATGATTCAGTAAACTCCCAGCCACTATATTTTGGAATATTGCCTTATACCCACTTGTCTATTTTATCCCTCTAGGACTCTGATTACATATCTATATCTCTCTATATATGATATACCTAAATCTATATATCATATGATTATATAAATGATTACATATATGACTATATATCATATATAATCTATATGTCTATATCTACATATGATTATAAATCTAAATATATAAGCCTCCCAGGCATTTAATCTCTTAGCCACCCTTTCATATTTTCCATTTCTTAGTTTTCTCTATGGGTTCTGCTTTGGATAACATTACTATTATGTCTTCAATTTGTTAAGTCAATTCTCTTCAGTTTTATATAACTTGTTCTTTACTTATAACCTTGAAAAAATCCAATCATATTTTCATGATTAGACATTTATTTTATTCAAATCTTCATAGTCATTTTAGATTGTAAGCCTTATCAGATTTTCAAGCCCCTGTCTTTGATCTTTAACCCATTAATCCCATTTATTTTATGTTTTAAATCTGATCATTACACTCTCTGAAACAGGTTTGAGCTAATCTTTGCTTTGATTTCCTTTGGAGATTTTAAATGTGAGTCCATGGGTCATGTCAATTTTTTTTTCAGGTCTACCTGAGGTAGCATGGCTTTGGGGCAAGGTTTTTTTTTTTTTTTGTTTTGGTTTGGTTTTTTTTTTTTTTTTTTTTTTTTTTGCGGTACTGGGGACTGAACCCAGGTGCATTCTACCCTTGAGCTCCACCCTCAGTCCTATTTTTTATTCTTTATTTTGAAACAGGGTCTCACTAAGTTTCAGAGGGCCTCACTAGGTAGCTGAGGCTGGCCGTGAACCCGGATCCTCCTGTCTCAGCCTTCCAAGTACCGGGATTACAAGCGTGCGCCACCATGCCCGGCTGGGGCAAGTTTTTTATTTGCTTTTCTGCCAAACACCTGAAAGTATTATCAACCAGAGACCACGTCAAATTAAATTCTCGATTTTACTTTTCAATCACACAGACTGTGTGAACTGGGGCTGCAAGAGGGTGTGCCATGCCGTGTGAGTCCAGGTTGCCAGTGCTCTCAGGAGTTTACTTTTATTCCACAGAGCCCGATAGCTCCAGTCCTGCTATTTTAATCCTGTCCCCTTTCTGGGAGATGTGGTCCCTGAGAGCCAGCCTTGGCCTCACCTCCTCCTGGCCTCTTTAACTTCAGAACAGAAGCTGCAGACCACAGAGTTGGCAGGTCACCCTCCTGGGGCGCGCGTTGCTTTGACACTTGGATAAGCCCTTAGAGATCCCCAATTTAATGATTCTCAGCCTTCTGTTGAACCCTTCTGTTTACCAAGCTCAGTGGCATCTTTCAAAACACAATGGGTTCAGCATTCCTGGTTTGTAAATGGCTTCCACTGGGAGGGTCTGTAAGTTAGCTTGTCTCCACGTAGACAGACAGAGCAGTCTTCTTTTTTTTTCTATTTGCAATCTCCTTCTTAAGCCAGGTAACAAGGACATAACTGGTTGTGATATTACTGTATGTATTTCTGTATCCTTGAAAATTAATATGTTAGGTGTGGTGGTGAACCCCTGTAATCCCAGTACTTGGGAAGCTGAAACAGGAAGAGCACAGGTAAGGTCAGCCTCAGTAACTTAGGGAGGTTCTGTATAAATAAAAAGGGCTGGGGGTGTAACTCAGAGGTAGAATGCCCCTGAGTTCAATCCCCAGTACCAAAAAAAAAAAAAAAAAAAAACAAAAGAGAAGCAAAATTCATGAAAAATAATTTTAAAAAACAAATAAGTTCATAAAATTCAAGAAGATAGAAAAAGCAATATCAATAAAAATAGAAAAGATTACTAAATTCTTAAGACATTAACTTAGAGAACAAAGAATTAGATATGCATATTATAAACAAACTCAAGTGGTTTTCACTTGTTTTGATCTTTTTTTTTTTTTTCTTCCCCAAATCTATGAAATAGTCTCGGGTTTGGCAAACTGTGGACTGCAGGCTAAGTCCTACTTGCCACCTGTTTTTGTGTGACACTCAAATTAAAATGGCTTTTATATTTTTGAATAGTTGAGGGAGAGAAGGAGAATAATATTTCTTGACACATGAAAATTAAAATGGGATGAAATTCCAATTTCAGTGTTTACGATGAGGTTCTATTGGAGCTGGACCACACTCCCCATTCCCATCCTGTCTCTGGAGCTCTGGGCTGTAGGAGCTGAGCCACTGGTTCTGATAGAGACCATATGGCCCGCAAAGCTTGTGTATTGACTCCTGGCCCTTGACGGGAAAATGTGCGAACTCCTGAAATAAACAAACCTCTGGCAGAATCGCCAGGAAGAGAGATCTGAGAGAGAAAGCAGAAAGGAAAATAGAGACTCCCACAACACACATTTAGAGAAGGCCTATACTAACACAGAAGAGGTTTTAAACACACAACGCTCAGGAAATAAATTTGAAAATATCAGTGCAACAAATACCTTTCTAGGAAAATGAACATAACTAAAATGCGGTCAGGAGGATGGAGGAAGTCTGAATAAATTTCTAACAATGGAACAAGTGTTTGAAGTTGTCATAGAGATAGAACTCTTTCCCTTCAAAATGGCCAGGTGTGCCAGTGCTTTTGCGAGAAGTCTACCTCAAATGGAATGATTTCCGTTTTATTTAACTCTTTTGAGGCAGAAATTGGAAAGGAAACCTTTTCAATTTATTTTCTAAAATTATTACAACCTCAATGCCAAATTATGATGTAGGTGGCAAGATAAATGATAGCCTATTCCTGAAAAAAAAAATCAAATTAAATGTAACCATGTAAAGAACGATGTGATATAAACAAATACTGTCTTTTAAAAAAATGTGGAAATGTGTTGCCAATAAGCTATTTATTAGTGTTTCTGAGTATATTACTAAATCACAAGGAATAAGTCAAACTGACATCTCAATATTTGCCAAAAATTCACCAAAACTCAGCATCACTCATTCTTTCTTGTTGTTACTGAGGATGGAACTCAGGATATTATACCTCCAAGCATACCCTTAGCCCTTTTAGTTTTTATTTTGAAACATGGTCTCTCTAGGTTGCTGAGGGTCTCACTAAGTTGCTGAGGCTGGCCTTGAACCTGAGATCCTCCTGTCTCAACCTCCCAAGTACTGAGATTACAGGCGTGCACCACCATGCCCAAATCAACATTCATTCTTGATAAAAACATTATATTCCTGATATAAGAAAATCTATCTCCAACCAACTACTAACATTCACACAAAATTGAAACACTAGAAACATTTCCAAATAAGAAAACATATAGCAACAAAATAGCTCCGTGTGGTGGCGTACACCTATAATCCCAGTATTTGGGAGACTGAGACAGCAGGATTGCAGGTTCGAAACCAGCCTCAGCAAGTAGTGAGACTCTCAGCAACCTAGCAAGACTCTATTTCAAAATAATAATAATAAAAAAATGGCTGGAGGTATAACTCAGAGATATAATGCCCCCTGGGTTCAATCCCTAGTACCACAAAGAAAGAAAAAGAATATATATATATATATATATATATATATATATATATATATATTCATCTCATTATATATATATATATAAAATCATCTCATTATTGAACATTTTTCTAGAAGTGGAATTGATGAAATATTAGAAAGTCAGTAGAAAATCCAGCATAATTTGCAGATGTTTTTTTTTTTTTT
>PVLC010007782.1:0-50324 GCA_004027655.1 Graphiurus murinus | reverse complement strand
CCCAAATGCTGGGATTACAAGCGTGCGCCACCACGCCTGGCTTTGCAGATGTTATTTTTATCTGCTTAGAAAATCAAAGAAAAGCAATATAAAAACAAGACATAGTATTTCTACATTCTTTCCCTCCTTTTCTCCTCTCTTCCTTCCAATCTGGCACCAGATATCAGAAACCCCACAGGGCTGCCGCCTGGCCCATCAGGAGAATGTTTGCGGGGAGGAGCAGCAACCTGTCCGAGTTCCTGAGGAGGCCTTCACATGTGTGCAAGAGAGGTCTGAGAGAGGATGGGGAGTGGACGGGGTGACAGAGATGAAGTACAGGGATGCTAAGTGAGTAAAAATATATGGCGGCTTGGGAATGTAGCTGTAGCTCAGTGGTATTGTTCACATATCTTTTCTGCAAGTCTGAAGTTACTTCCAAATAATAATCACTTTGGCATTAAAAAAAAGAAATAAAGATAAATGGAAGTTATATAGTAACTTACTTAGATTGAAATAGTCCATACATTTAAAATGAAATTATCATATAAATTTTAAGCAATTCCAATTAAAATAATAAAAAGGTTCTTTGCAGGGAAAGAAAATCTGAAAAAAAAAAGTGTGTGAGTATACATACACATATCTACACTTATAATGGAAAAAGTAATGAGAAGAAATTCAACATCTGAGAATTCAAATTCACTGTTAATTGCATTAATTTAATTTCCATTAACTAAACTAAATTAACTTCTATTAATTTAATGGAATTTTCAAGTCTCTTGTATCCAGAAATATTAATTCTATAAATTTACCTGATGGAAATTATTATTATTATTATTATTATTATTATTATTATTATTATTTTGTGGTACTAAGGATTCTACCTTTGAGCTACATCCCAAGCCCTTTTGTTTTTTGTTTTAAAACAGGGTCTTTCTAGGTTGCTGGGAGTCTCACTATGTTGCTGAGTATGGCCTTGAACCTGCAATTCTCCTTTCTCAGCCACCCAAATACTGGGGTTATAGGTGTGTACCACCATGTCTGGCTTGAAGGAGATTATTTTATATAACATAAGAAACATACTTACATAAAAAGAAGCTCATTGGAGTGATATTTATCATACCAGAACTTACAAACAAGCTAAATGGACAGTTACATGCATATTGTTGGATTTAGAATGCTTTTTTGTTGTTGCTATGATTTGTCTTTGTCCATCCTTACTGCTATAACAAATTGCCATAAAGCAGGTAGTTTAAACAACAGAAATTTATTTCCCACAGTTCTGGAATTTGGGAAGTCCAAACTCAAGGCATTGAAATGCTCATCATCTGCCGAGGTCCTCTTCCTGGTTCACAGATCCTGTCTTCTTGCTATGTCCTCATATGGTGGAAGGTGCAAAGAATTTCTCTGGCATCTCCTTCAGAAGAGCACTAACCCAAGTCATAAGTGCTCCACCCTTAGGAGATAATTATGCCCTAAAGGCTCTGCCCCTGATGCCATCGTCTTGGGGATTAGAATTGCAACATAAGAATTTTGAGGAGGCCCAAAACATTCAGTCTATAGTAGACTTTATGTGTATTTAACATTTTTCTTTAACGATTATAAAGTATTTAGGTAACACATATAATTACAAGTTTAAGAACTACACCATTGTGCTGAAATATTGAGAGTTCATTTATTTTATAAATAATAGTTTGAATGCTATTAGAAAATTGGAAGTCATGGTTCATCTACACTCCCTAATCTGACCTAGTGAAAGAAGAAAACATGGATTTGGTAATATCTAAGTGATGCGGCTAGGTCTGTAACAGGAAACCAATGCTTAAGAAAAAAATAAAGAATTTGGCATTGGCACATTCAGACACAGCACACTCTTTCAATGACTCTGTGGCCAATGTGTTTAGCCAACTTCTCCTTCTCTGTGATCAGAATACCTGACATGGATGATGTAGAGGAGGAAAAGTTCATTTGGCTCACCGTTTCAGTACAGTCCATGGGTGGCCAACTCCAAGGCAGACCACGTCAGCATGACATGGCAGAGGAAAGGTAAAATCAATTCACAATGGCAGGAAGCAGAGAGAGAGAGAGGGAGGGGTAAGCAAACTATACAGTCTCAAAGCCATGTCCTCAGGGACCCACCTCTAACTATGCCCTGCCTTCAAACCTGGCTGCACTGGGGACCTGCTTTCAACACATGAGGCTTTTGGGGAACCATAACAGTTGTATACTTCGGTATATTTAGACATTATATTTACATTTTTAGTAGTCCAACATTTACTTGAAGTATAAAATTGCTTGAGTGTATATTTGGTTCCCCAAGCACAGCTTTCAAATTGAGGTTTTGACTGCACAATTGAGAACTCAAGCTCTGAGCATGTGGCATGCTGATTTAAGAAGAAAATATACTGGAGCAAAAATTATATAACATTGCCAGTGTCTATAAAAATGATTACATAGTAGAGTTCCTTGAGTTCGCCCAAATTCCAAGCTCTAGAAGCTGGTGATCCTAATGAGAGCTCAAGGGGTAGGTGAGCAGTGAACAAAACCTGGTCTTTGTAATGATGAAAAGAGTTTTGTCATCTTCGTCATAGTTTGGGGTATTGTGTCAATTTCTTTTTTTTTTTTTTTTTTGCGGTACTGGGGATTGAACTCAGGGGCATTCTACCTCCAAGCTATACCCCCAGCCCTATTTTTTATTCTTTATTTTGAAACCGAGTCTCACTAAGTTGCGGAGTGCCTCACTAGGTAGCTGAGGCTGGCCGCGAACCCGGATCCTCCAGTCTCAGCCTCCCAAATGCTGGGATTACAAGCGTGTGCCACCACGCCCAGCTTTGTGTCAATTTCTATATCAAAAAATAATCCTTAATAACTAGAGAATGCAGGAAGTCACGTGCATACTAGATACCATACTACAATTCACAATTAGAACCCCAGATTTAATTTTTAAAATCTTTTTACCCACTGCAAAGCTTAATAACTTTTTTTTAAATTATAAAAGCAAGTGAACATTTGTGAAAATTTTGGAAAAATAAGAAAAGTCATCTCTTATCTTATGAACCAAATAATAACTTTTGAGATTTTGATACAGCTTTTCCATTTCATTTCCTGTGCATGTGACACAGATACACAGTTTTGACACACTGTATATATGTTTCTGTGTTTCCTCACTTTTTCTAATAGCATAAGCAATAATTCCATGTTGCCAAACTCTTTCCGAGAATCATTTATAGGTTGTGTAATGTCTTTTGCATGTATATCAAGTTATTGACCACTCTCTAATGTTAAATGTACTACTATTTCCCAAGGAAAGTGATTCAAGTCTTCATATGCAAAATGACAGGAAAAGAGAAGAAAACAGAGACTAGGGAGCATGCATGCATCTTCACCTTGATGTAAGAGCATAAATATTTTTTCTTAAAGAGGCCTTTGGATTCCTGACAGTGGCATGCCTCACAATGTTCAAAGCATCTCTGCCAGGAGGACCCAGGGAGAATGAACAAGTGCCCATCCGCCTGTCCTTTGCCGACTCATTTTTCACTCCAGTCTGCTCTCGACACCAAGACTTGTCCCAAAGCACATTGCACCAAAGCAAATCAACCACACAGGCCGTGAGACTAAGCTGCACACCCCACCATGGTTAAAATACGTAACAAAGGAAAGGAGTTGCTATGGTTTGTGTGGTTCTCCCATGGGCCCATGTGCTGAAATTTAATTCCCATGTGAGGTGTCAGGAAGGTGGAAACTTAATCTGACTATGGGGTTTAGAGGTGGGACCCCTGGGAAGTGATTAGAATTGGATAAGGTCATCAGGATAGTCCTTGTGATTGAATACACTTGACTTTACAAGAAGAGAAGATAGACCAGGGGACAACCATACAGATGCATGCCCCTGTCTCTTGCCATGTGGTGCTCTGCACTGCATTGGGACTTTGTCAGCTGGAGGGCCATCATCCCATATTACCTCTAACTTGGGACCTCCCGAAACATGTCAAAATAAACCTCTTTTCTCTATAAATTACCCAGTGCTCTAATCAGCTTTTTTGTTGCAGTGACCAAAATACCTGATAACGATAACTTAGAGGGGGGAAAGTTTATTTGGCTCACAGTTTTAGAAGTTATGCCCATGGCTATCTGGCTCCAAAGCAGAAATGTCTTGGCAGCAGAGCCTCAGGGCATGGTGGAGGAGAAACTACTCCCTGCTGATGGTGGCCAGAAAGGCGAGAGAGAGAGAGAGAGAGAGAGAGAGAGAGAGAGAGAGAGAGAGAGAGAGAGAGGAAGTAGGGGGCAGGGACACATATAGTCCCCCAGGCCATGAACTGTCACTCAAATCCACCAGCCATGCCTTACCTCTAAACCTGGCTGTATTGCCTAATGCATGAGTTTTTTTTTTTTTTTCCTAGGAGCCATTCTATAGCCAAACTTCAGGTATTTTGTTATAGTAATAGGAAATTGACTAACACAGGTACTCTTTGTGATTCATATTTCATAGGACATTTTACTCTAAGTTTGTCACTTACTTTCCAAGGTAACTATAAATCTGGTAGTGCATACAATTATATTTCACATCTGATGAAGACAGGTTCAGACAGGCCAAAGAATCTTTCTCAGGGCTTGTACAGATAGAAATAAGTGGGGCTACAGTTCAAAGATAGGCTTCTGTACTCTTTCCTACTGTTCTCTCCATTGTCTGTTCTCATGGGGGAAACAGTGCTTGATTATTGGAAGTTCTCAAGTCAGTGATATTTTCAACAAACCTCTCCTTGAATTTCACTGAAATCAATAAAAAATATCATAAGAATCATAAGGGTCAACCATGACAGATTCAACAAGAATATAAAGAAGGGTAGCGGGATATGGTGGCACACACCTATAATCCCAGTACTTGAGACAGGAGGATCCCAGGTTCCAGGTCAGCCTCAGCAACTTAGTGAGAACCTCAGCAACTTAGAGAGACCCCATTTCAAAATTAAAACTGAAAAAGGGACTGGGGGTATACAGCTTGGAGATAGAATGCCCGTGGATTCCATCCCCAGTGTCAATAATAATAATAGTAACTAATAATAATAATACAGCAGAGTAAATGCTGTGGAAGTGAAGGGGGGTTGGTGGCAGTGGCCACTCAGGCAGAATCGCCAGTTGTGTGTTCTTTCAAATGCTGTTACAAATATACATAGCTCATCAAACTATGAAATATAGTTATCACTTGGTAGGAGGCTCAACTGTATTTGCTTTAAACTGAGTTTATTAAATAAAATACTGATAAATAATAGCAAAGTGGTGCACAGATATAAAAATAATTAGGAAAGTAATAGCAAAGTAGTGCACAGATATAAAAATAATTAGGAAAGTAGTGCCTTTCAGACACCTAGGGCGGGGGTGGGTGAAGCTGTAAGACACTGAATGCCTTGCTGCCGTGCCTGTGGACACCTGCAGCCACTCAGGGTAGGGTGGAGTCTGGAGCCTGCAGTTCAACCCCTTGGTCCAAACAACTGTATTCTCCCCACGCAGCGCCCCCAAACAGAAGCCCTTAATGTAAAAAACTGGATGTCGGCCCCTTCTTGTCCTCCCTGCCCTCGATCCGCATTGTACGCATGTGTACACTAGCTGAGGGGAAGATGGGAAGATGTTACTGCTGTGTCCTGAATCCCAGAGACCATGGGTCTTGCTGCCCAGCCATTCCAAGCCTCACCTGATGCTTAATCCATCTGTATTTCCAGTCCCACCTTGGTGACAGGTTCTGTACCCATGGCGTTGTGATGTTTAAAATATGGATCAGAGAGCAAGGACCCTCATTTTTCTTCCACATAGCTTAATGGGAGTGGTGATGGCAGAGCAATGAAGCATGCTGGTTGCTACAGACAGATGTCATCAGCCTGCGGAACAGACAGAAGACTGATAAAGTACTGAGGGCTCTGCGACACCTTGTCCATGTCTGGTGATGGAGCTACAACCGCACTACCACTCAGTGATCACACACTGCACACATTTGTTGCTGTGCATGCTGTGTCACTAGTAGGGCTTTGTTCTCTCTGATTGAAGGTTCCTCGGGTATCTCCACCATATACCTGGTTTGTGTGCTCTAGTCTCAACTTTGTTCTTGAATCAGAATTACATCTGAATTGTAAGCAAGCCAGATGGAGCGGGGTGTTTGGTTGTGATATGCTCTGCTCTGAGGGTTGCAATCTCATCAGTGTTGCAATAGGTCTACCTGGGTGGAAAGGTAGACAGGTGGGATGCAACTGGGGGTGCGGCCTTAGGGATTGTGCTTGTGATTTTGTGCTTATGAGTACAGAGCCCCTGCTCTCTTCCCTTCTGCTTCCCACACCAGGCCCTGAGCTCCCTGTGGAGTTTCACGTGGACTGAACATGGAATCTCAAGAAAACTGTGAGCAAAAAAAATCTTCCTTCCTCTAAGTTGTGTGATCAGTTGCTTTGGATTATAGCAGTGAGAATGCTGACCAAGACAGTCACCAACTAGAATAGTAAGCCACTCACAGGTGCCAATGATCTGCTTCAAGATATACTTCGGAGTTTGTGCCAGACATGGGATTGGATGTGGGGTTGACATAAAGGCAGGAAACTCTCCAGAGCACATGTGGAGGACTGGTGAAGACTGGGAGAGAAGCAGTAGGAAGCATTGTCATCAAACTCGGTTAGGGATACATTCTGTTGGAATGTCCGTCAGACCCTCCAGGGAGCTGAACATTTGTTGGGGTTCGGTGGGGAAGACCAAGATGAGTCAGGCATCTCAGAGCTTCTTTCTCAAGCCCTCTTCTTATTTTTCTCTATCTTAAATTTCAAGAGTTTTTATTGCTTAAATGTTGATGTAACCGTAAGCCTACCATTATCCTTTCTCCTGGTACCTGCTGAGAGCCCCCAAGGAGTCATTCCTTCCTGATTCCTCCCTTTCTGCCCATGCAACCCAGGCCCAGGATATCCTCCCTCCATAGTTCCACTGTCTCAGCATAAATGTAGACCCAGTACTTGGGAAGTTGAGACAAGAGGATTGCAGTTTGAGGCCAGCCTCAACAACTTAGTGAGATCCTCAGCAACTTAGACTATTTCAAAAGTAAAGGTAAAAGGGGCTGGGCATGTAACTCAGAGAAGGAATGTTCCTGGGTTCCATTCCTAGTACCAAAAGAAGAAAAGAAAGATCTCAAGAAGCCCCCATTGCTGAGGCCTGATGAAAGCATTTAGAGATTAGAGCAGTTGGTGATTCTTGAGTAAACAAGTGGAGGCAAGCTCACACAAGTAGTGTCTTGTGCATGTGCGTCCTGCTTTTTAAACACAGTACATGTTCTTTTGCATGGATCTCACACAGATTCTCAACCAGATATGTAACAGGTTATTATCCCACATTTATAACACAAGAAACTAGTGAAGAGATATTTATGCATTTATCTAAATCAAACAGCGAGACGGTCATGGGACAGGCCTGGATGACTTCTTCCCTGTAGCCTGTGCCCTGCTCAAGGCATCCCCGAGCAAGGTCCAGGACCCTGGATTGGACAGGGTGGCACTCACGAGCCTTCAGACAGAACCTGCCATTTACTCTGCTGCTGGGAAAGCAGACAGCAGCCAGCCAGCAGCAGCTGGTCCTTCCGAGTGCCACATCGTCCTAGAGGAACCTCTGCACCTAACACCCACCCGCCACCTCTGCCACAGCCCAGGCAGTCAGTCAAGAACAGCAGTACAAGGCCCAGCCATGAGCCACTCCTCGGCATCTTTCCAAAAGAGTTAGAGTTAGAGCACTATAATGGTACTTGAAAACCCAGGTGTACAGCAGCACAATTCACAGCAGTCACAATGTGGAACCAGCCTGAGTGTTGGTCAACAGATGAATGGATAAAGGAAATGTGGTGTAGACACACAAGGGAATTTTACTCAACCATAAAGAAGAGCAAAATTATGTCATCTGCAATAAAATGGATGGGACTAGGGAGTATTATGCCAAGTGGGCTCAACCAGTCACAGAGGAGAAAGACCAGTAGAACTGTGGGAGGAAGGGGGAAGGGAACAGGGAGGACTGAGAAAGGAAATAGGAAAAGTTAATGTATGTTCATATAGGAAGGTTTCACGACCAGTCTCACTACCATGTATAGGGAGGGAGGAGAGAGGAAAGGGTGGGTCATGGAGGGAAACACACCAAGTACTTTGTGGGTATAGAAATGTATCACTGTGAATCTTACTATGTTGTATACTTACAAGAAGCCGTAAGTACTACACACAGGGAAGAGGAGAAGGTAGCAGAGATTATCGCCATTCTTCAGGCTCTCAAGGATGCTGAGTGGTACTCCCTACCAAGTCTCCATCTGAGATTTGTGGGTCCCTCCATTTTGGAGAATAGTCTTTGCTAGAATTGACTGATACCACCTGAGCCATGTGGTAAATGGCCACTGATTTAGAGAGCGTGTTTTCTACCATTCCAATAAAAAGAGAGGACCAGAAACAAACACGGAACACTGCAGCTGGCTGCGTGTGGGGCCTGGAGCGGCTCTGCAGAGGTCCAGGCTGTGGTCTGGCAGTTCCCCACATCTGAATCTGCAGGTCCTCTGATGCTGGAGGTGCATGGGTGGCAGAGATGCAGTGGGGTTTCTGTCCAGCCTTGGGGGAGGCAACACAAGACCAGCCTGCCTCTAGGATTCTGGAGAAAGAAGAGAGCATCTGCAACAGAGGACTCCATGCTCATCAAAGCACCATCTCCTGGCTATCACACCCGAGCTGAGGTAGAGGGCACCATTACCACGGGACCCTAAGTATCTGCATGTCCTGAGCATCCCACCCTAAGTGGGGTCCTCGAAACGGACCCTGAGCAAGACCTGGAGGCACAGGTGATCTGCATCAGCATGAGTCACCCAGGGAAAGAGGGAAATGTGTGGGATTCCATCTCTTCAGGCCCCTCTTTCATTCTCTTGCCCAATTATGACTGTGAAGAGGCGCATGCTTTGCAACCACTCTGGCTTGAGCAGGAGGGAAAGTGGATGGGCAGGGTGACTGCTGAGGTTCAGAGGAGTCAGGCCAACTACAGGGAGGAGAGCTGAATATCCACCTACTTGCCTCCTTCTTGGAGGTCCCTGCTCATAGAGAGGCCACCAGATCCCAGTACTTGGGATGAGAGGACCTCAGGTTCAAGGCCAGCTGCAGCAACTTAATAAGACCCTGTTTCAAAATGAAAAGGGCCGTGTAGCTTGGAGGTAGAGATAGATTTTATTATTTTCTTCTCCTTCCTCCATTCCTTCCTTCTTCCCTTCTTTCCTTCCTTCCTTCCTTCCTTCCTTCCTTTCTTCCTTCCTTCCTTCCTTCCTTTGTACTGGGGATTGAACCTAGGGACATTCTACCTCGGATCTATACCCCCATCCTTTTTTATTTTTTATTTTGAAACAGAGTCTTCCTAAGTTGCTGAGAGTCTTGCTACATTTCTGAGGCTGGACTCAAACCTGCAATCCTCCCTAGTGCTGGAATTACAGGTGTGCACCCCCATACCCAGCTGATTTCATTATATTCTATTTCTACTCTTAAACAGATACAAAGCAGACTCTATTCAATAGGGAATTCGACAAGGCTTTGCCATATTTCCATGGTGATCCACTGTTCTGATGTAGTATTAAATAGAAGAGGTTATTTATTAAGAGTCTTTATTGTAGAGACAATGCATTTTAAATTAGGCACATTGAACATCAGCTCCACAGCTCCTTGACACACTGACCTGGGAATGTGAGATACATGGACAGCACATCAGACTTCCACACAGGCGTCCTTCACCTCTGCAAACCCCTGCTTGGAGGTCAAGCCCTCAAAGAGGCCAACCTGGACACTTCTGCTGAAAACTCCACTTCTACCATTTATCTTAACCTGTTTGCTTTTCAGCCCACAGTCTTATCATCTTCCAGTAGTCCCTTTAATTTACCATTATTATATTTATGACCTTCTGCAACCTACAGAAATCAAAGCTCCAATAGAAGACAGAGCCCATGCTTCTACTTGCTTTATTCCCAATATCAAATATCTAAAATGTACCTGTGTTAGAGACATGAAAGTATATGTTATAGATACCTGCAATTTAGCTATATTCCTGTCCAGTAAATTTACATTTTAAGGTTTGTTTGTTTGTTTTTTGGTACTGGGGATCAAACCCAGGGGCATTCTATCTCCAAGCTACACCCGTAGCCCCTTTTATTTATTTTCTTGAATCAGGGTCTCGCTAGGTTGCTGAGCATCTCACTAGGTTGCTGGTGCTGGCCTCAAACCTACAATCTTCCTGGCTCAGCTTCCCAAGTACTGGGATTACAGGAGCACACCACCATGCCTGGCCAAATTTGAAAATTTTACTGAAAAATATTTCATGTTTCCTTGATGTGCATCATCGTTCTTCATCCTTCCTTTTGCTATTTTTTTAAATACACAAGTGAAATAAAGATAAATTCTTTTTGTAAAAATTACTAAGAAAATACTAAAGTTTAAGCTCATCCTAAAAGATAACAACTATGAGGAAGCTTGGTGTGCATATGTCCACAATCTTCTCTGCTAGCTTACAGACATGCAGATGGACCCATTATACAAGACTGTAGTGTTTTTAGGTACATAGCATCATATTGTGTATACTCCACAACATACATGTTTCACCGAAGTAAAACAGAGATAGTAGATCTCAGAGGTCAACTTTGTTTTTCAATCTCTATTTTCGGTGGTGCTGGGGATTTCACACAGGCTTGGCAAATGCGCTACAACAGAGCCACACCCTCAGCCCATGGATGGATGCGAAGTTGCTACTTACAGCCCCCTGGTGTGAGCAGATGACAGTGATCCAGTCGTTCCCTTAGTGATGGACACCGAAGGCTGAGTATCATCAAATATGCCTTTCTTTGTGCATGCACTGGTAGTTCTTGGGTGTAAGTCCCAGGTAGTAGAACTTGTAGGCAGTGGATGGACACATTTTAAATTTGAATAATCACTGCATAAATGCCATCACAGGGTTAGCATTGGTCTACTTTCCTCAGCAGCACAAGAGAGAGCCGCATCAAGATCTCCAGCCACCCTGACACTCATAAACTTTATAACTTCAGTAAAACTTTTTTATAATTTTTGTAGAATTGACAGTTTTATAAAACCGAACCTTCCCATGAACACCATATAACTCCACATTTATTTAAGTTTTATTTTAGGACTTCATTAATTTCTTAAAGTTTTCTCCATAAAGACCATGGTTATTTTGGTTAGACATTATCATAGACACTTTGTAGTTGCTGTGAGGATTTAGAATGAAGTCTTTTTTCCCTATTCTACTTCCTCAGTCCCTATTTCCTAGGAATAAAGAAAGCTAACTTTGATATCTTCTTTTCAGAGTTTGTTCCTTGGCTTTATTTGGTTTCCCAGCTTAATGGCTGCTCTGAATTCTTTTCAGAGTTTATAAAAGATTTGTGCAAATCAGTAAACACACACACACACACACACACACACACACACACAGAGCTGGGTGTGGTGGTATGCACCTATATTCCCAGTACTTGGGCAGCTGAGACAGGAGGACTGCAGGTTTGAAGCCAACCTTAGCAACTTAGCAAGACCATGTTTCAAAATAAAATAAGAAGGGCTAAGAGTGTAGCTTGGAGGTAAAATGTCCCTGGGTTCAATTCCCAGTAACACAAAAACAAACAAATAAACAAACAAACAAAAAAACACACACGAAAAAAGCAAGATATGGGTATTGGCAATCAATATACTAGAGATAACACCTAAATACTTGAAAGCAAAGATGCCCCGCTTCAATCATAATCAGAGAACTGACAACTGTAGCCACCATTAGACATCATCAGACTGGTGAGTATTAAAAAGCATCACAGGAGTAGGGTGAGGTGGCACACATCCCAGTACTTTGGAGGCTGGCACAGGAGGATCACAGGTTTAAGGCCAGCCTTGGCAACTTAATGAGGCCCTGTTTTGAAATATAAAATAAAACAGCTGGCGATGTAGCTCAAAGGTAGAATGCCCCTGGGTTCAATCCCCAGCACCAAAACAAAACGAAGTATCACAGTACTGAATACTGACAAGGATGCAGATAAAAGCTCAGAAGCTGCTATAAATTAATACAACTTTGAAACAATCTGGTAACTCCTGGCAAAGTGGAAGATACATCTACCTCATAACCATCTCTTCAGGGTCTAGAAACACAGCCTGGGTCCACTCTCACATTCTGCATTGTTCATATTAGTGGACATAAATAAATGCTCTTCAGTAGGGTCACAGTGGCATAGATTTAAATTAAAACATACAGCTAACTTGTGCATCATATTTTAGCATGTTTAAATTCCATAACCCTAACATGAAGTGAAAAACTTCAAGTTTCAGAAAGATCCCTTTGGGACGTCATCAAAGACACAAGTTTCACAAAGTACACAAAAGCACTGCCATACATTGTTCAGGTGTTGATGCACATGTGGAAAAAAATATGAGACAGGATACTCTTCAGAATGAGGATTGCCTTTGGGAAGGAGACGGGACTGGGATTCAGAAGGGGAACCCAGAGGAGGCTCTGCTTGGGCACGACCACTTTAATGTCTCAAAGGAACAAAGATCTGAAGAAAACTAGCAAAATGATAGTACCTATTATACCTGGATAGTATGTGTTAAATGTTAGCTCTAGTTTTACCTACACTTTTCTGTCAGTGAAATATGTTGATGATCAAAATCAAAAAGAAGCCAGGTATGGTGACCCACACCTGTAATCTCAGTACTTGGGAGACTGAGACAGGAGGACTGCCGGTTTGAGGCCAGCCTCAGCAACTTAGTGAAACCCTTGGCAGCTTAATGAGACCCTATATCCAAATAAAAAATAAAATAGGGGCTGAGGGTATAGCTTGGAGGCAGAATGCCCCTGAGTTTGATTGCCAGTACCAACCAAACCAAACCAAACCAAACCAAACCAAAACCAAAACCAAAACCAAAACAAACAAAAAACAAAAATGAGAATTTTTAAAGTACCTATAAAATTAATCACTATTAAAACAGTAATCTGGAGAGTTGGCTTCACGTACAAACAACTGCTACTGGCTTTGCTGCTTTGGGATGATGTGTATGGGGGTCAGCTGCAAGGAAAGGAGGTGGGTCTCGCTGATTCCCACCCAGCAGGGAATTTATTTGTGTATTTCTAGAACCAGGGAGGATGCCAATACAGATATATTCCATCTACATCTCTTATGAGTTTCATAGTTCCTATCGGGGTAGTGGCCAAAAATAAAGTTGTACAGCCTGGAGATTCCTTTAACACTCAAAGGAGAGCTACCATGTTACCCAGCAATCCCACTACTGGGTATATCCACAGGAGGTGAAGTCATTCTATCAAAGAGATTCCTATTCTCTCGTGTCCATTGCAACACTATTCACAACAGCCAAGAAGTGGAATGAACCAAAGTAGGCACCAGTGGATGGATGGGTAAGGAATGTGGTACGGATATATGACAGAATATTATGCAGACAGAAAAAGAATGGAATTCTGTCATTTGCAGCAGCATGGATGGAACGGGAGGTCATGATGTTAAATGAAAAGCCAGACACAGAAAGACAAATACATGTACACATTTGTGGAAACAAAAGTTGATCTCACAGAAATGCTGAGTTTAGTAATGTCTGCTAGGGACGAGGAAGGGCAGGAGGGAGAAGTAGTGGAACAGAGGTTAGAGAAGGGCACCAGAACATGACGAGAGAGGAAGGATTAGTTCTGTTTCCTACAGCAGAGTTGGGTAACTAGAAGAATATAAAATCACCAGAAGAATATAAAATCACCAACATATAGGGACAATTGATGTTTGAGGGGAGCGAGTGTTACCTGATTTGACCACTACACATTATATACATGTACCAAATCATCATACTGTACTCCATAAAGATCTAAAAATATGACATCTCGATTAAAAATTTAAAAAGAAAAAAAGAAGTCAGGTGCAGTGGTATGTGCCTATAATCCCAATACTTGGGAAGCTGAGTCAAGAGGATTGCAGATTCAAGGCCAGCGTCAGCAACTTAGTGAGACCCTGTTTCAAAATTTAGAAAGTATATGAAAGGGCTGGGTTGTAGCTCAGAGACTGAATACCCCTGGGCTGGATGATGATGATGATGATGATGATGATGATGATGATGATGATATTAATAATAATAATAATAATAATAATAATAATATAATTGAAAAAAGGAAGTTTAACTAAATCAAATTATGTTAACATTTTTAAAATTTTATTAAAAAAATCTTGATAGAGATATATACAGCAACGGTATTTCCTTGCCATGATGTCATGGTGCTCAAATATGTCATTAGAATCATCATTAAATAGAACCAGTAGTTTCTTTGTTTCTGTGTCTTCACCTATGAAGCCCACCCTCTCTGTCGACTTGTCAATAATTAGGTGGAAGCCATACTTTTAGAGTTCTTGAGCTAGACATTGCTTTTGTTCCCAGCCTCCTTCCACCCACATGTGATCATGGCATGATCGTTTTGTACAATGAGAGGATGCTAACAAAGTTGGGCCCATTAGGGTTCTTCTCTAAAATGTTTTGGAGAAAAAACCAATTCTGTGTGTTTTGGGGGAGGGGGCAGGAGGAAGCCTCGGCCGCCCCAGCTCCTCTCCAGCTTCACTCGGGTTCTCGTCTCTCTGTGGGAGGCTGCCTGCTGCTGTGAGGCTCAAATGTCTTCTGGTAGACCTTGCCTTCTCTACCTAAGCCAGTCCAGACTGGAACCCCTAACTTACAACTATGAGTCACTTTCTCGAATACCCTACCCCCTGCCATTTATTGTATGTACAATCAATTAAAACAAAATTATAAAAAGTGTGACATCTGATCAGGTTTTTCACATTAAACACCTCTAATGAAATAACTGCTTCAATTATGCAATACAGTATAAATTACACATAATGGGGTTATTTCCTGATGCGCTATTT
The DNA here is from genome assembly GCA_004027655.1 of Graphiurus murinus. Classification (NCBI taxonomy): domain Eukaryota; kingdom Metazoa; phylum Chordata; class Mammalia; order Rodentia; family Gliridae; genus Graphiurus; species Graphiurus murinus. The sequence continues at coordinate 35,419 of PVLC010007782.1, read as the reverse complement.
TTAATAAAATATCACCCAACCTATGGTCTCATCTCTAAGCATTAATTACTTATCCTGCTGGTCCCCAGAGACTGTTCAGTGTGATTACAAAATCGTGTCTTGCTCCTTCACCTGAAGGCATTTCTTTCCAACAGAGGCGACCAAACAAAGCACTAATTGTTTGCTATTCAAAGAATACATAATCTCCTTAGTTGTCCAACTCATTTAGCTAACAACGATTATAGCAAAGTCACATCCTCAGGCAAAGCAAGTGTCCACATTCAACAGTTTACTTTAAAATAACACCGATGACAGTTATTTGGTGTGTTATTGAATACTTTGAAAATACAAGCTGCACAGTAGCGCACACCTGTAACCCCAGTACTTGGGAGGCTGAGACAGGAGGATTGCAGGTTGGAAGCCAGCCTTAGCAACTTAGCAAGACCCTTTGCAACTTGGTGAGACTGTTTCAAAATAAAAAATAAAAAAGGGTTAGGGATGTAGCTCAGAGGTAGAATGCCCCTGAGTTCAATCCTTGGTGAAAGTAAGAGAAGAAAGGAAGGAAGGAAAGGAGGGAGGAAGGGAGGAAAGGATGGAAGGAAAGAAAGGGAGGGAAAGGAAAGCAGGCTTGGAGAGGCCAAGAGGCGATGGCACCTTTCCTTGATCCCACTTTTACTTCAGCTACAGATGTTGCATTTGGTCCACTTTGTATCTGAGATTCAATGAAAGGTTCACACTTTCAAGGAAGTGTGACATTATTAAAATGCACATTTAAGAGCAGCCACCCAGGGACTAGAAGAAACTAAGAAGCATATCTCCCCAGAGAAGCCAGGCTTGTGAAGCGTTACTGGGTCATTGCACGGCTTCTGCTTGCTGGGCTGCACACCTGCCAGAATCCCGTTTCAGGCTCCCCTTCCCTTGGGCTGTCCTGGTCCCGCCTTTTTTGCTCGTCACAGTGTACTACGCCTTGGCGAGGGCTAGTAAGCATGGAAACACACTCAGTTACCAAAAGGGTCTCGGAGCCTTTAGGACTTGCATGTAAGTGTGCGTCTCAAACCTTGAAACCCTCTGCCTCCCACCCGGAAGCTTCTAGAACATCCCAAGGTGCAGGCTGCTGGGCAGGTGGATTCCAAATCTTCCTCGCCAACCTCTTTTAGGTGCTAGCTAATGCACAGTCTCAAACATATGGTCTGGGAAGGGAGAATGCTGAGGACGGGGGTTGCATGTGGCTCAGCGGAGGGGCACATGCTTGGCATGCATGATGCTTTGAGTTCAATCTCCAACACCCCAAAAAGACGGAAGGAACTCTGTGGATAGGCCTGGCCTCAAACCTGTGATACTTCTGTCCAAGCCTCCCAAGTACTGAGATTACAGATGTAAGCCACAATGCCCAGCTCTGTGATAGCACTCTTTGGTGATAGCACTGGGCAACTAGTTTGAAAAATTAAGTTGGACACTGTTTTAAAGTTTTGAATGCTGGTCGGAGGCTGGCAACTGATAACCCATAGAGATTTTTAAAAAGCAGTTGCAGGACCAAATGTTTCTTTATGAACATGAAGCAGCCTCAGCGTCCAGAGCAAATGGTTGAGTCCAAGAAACAGAAGGGAGGAGGGGAGAGGGGTGAGGTGGTGGCAATATCAGAGGTGCCAACAAGGGGGTAGAAACCGTGGAGAGAGAAAGAGAAAAGAAGAATACAGCAGAGGGCAGTGCAAAGAAATCACTGACACCCGTAACGGCCAGTTTGAAGGAGTTCCAACACTGGGTAACTGAGAAAATCAGGGCACCATTGATGGAAATTAGAACATCCTATGGAGATCTCTTGAAAGAGAGTAGTTGATTATTCCCGACCAAAGAATCTATAAATACCTGATTCCAGCCAGCTTGAAATAAAACAGAAATGAGTATGTTTGTATTGATCTAATCTAAGAATGGTCAATTTCTAATATTACTATGGCTAAGAATGACATATTCCCTGTAATTGTTATGCATCCTGGATGCTTAATTAGAACAAAGTGTCTGTGCATTGTTATAATTATCATACCATACTAATGAGTTACTATCCATGTAACTTTCAAAAAGGAAGCAGTAAACAGAGGACATAGAATAATCCTCCTGTGTTTTAAGCTTCTAGTGAACTTTCTGATCTTCAGTTGTTTACTCTAATATTCAAATAATAAAATTCTTTGGTTTTCAATTTCTCTATTTCCAGATAACATTGACTAGGAATTTTTGCCCATACTCTCCCCAGGTTGGATTCTGAGCTACTATGTTTCTGCTCTTACTCATTCTCATTTTTGAAAAAAGGATTCAAAAGAAAAACACCATTTATGTCCCTCAACTTCCCGAATCAGTTAACTGTGGACAATTGGGACCTGGCCACACAATGTTTTGTTACAGTCCCAACAAACCTTAAATCCCCCCCTAGAGTTCCTTTTCAATATATTAGGACATCAATGCTGAACTTCTGCTGAGATGGCTAAAGAGACACCTTAGCCCTTGTGTTGGAAAGCATGAGGTTAAATCCTAATCCGACATCAGACACTCACTCTTAGTTACCTGAGAAATGTATAAAAATGCAAAGCACAGACAAAAACCACGGAACCCCATGCCTCTCAAAATACCAGACATAGTTCCATCCATTGATATTGCTTACAGTATGGTATAAATTCCAAAAATGAGAGTAGACTTTGATTGGCAGGCCTTGATCTTACTCTCCAGTTCCATTTCCACCACGGTGATAACTGGATTCATGGTAGCAGTAGGGAATCAACAAGAACCAAAAATGAGAACATGTATCACAGATGGAGGCACAGAATGCTAAAATCAGGACTTTCCTGGCAGCTTGAGGTGCCACCGTGCAGGAATCATTTATTGGTGTGACCTTTGGTTTAGTGTGCGAAGGCTTATATAACTGGGTGGGGGAACCACAGGATGCAGATTTTCGCAAATGAAAAATGCATAGTAATGAGGCTCATTCTGTGCTCCGTTGGCCATTAGTTAACTCTATATTTAGCTAAGTGACACCAGGTAGATTACAGATCAATAACGGAAGGCAAGGTCGGGGCGCCTCCCCTATCCCAGTTACAATACCTCAAGGTGTGTGTTTTGAAGAGAGGGAGTGCTAATCACAGACGATTCATGCGAGGGGTCTCTGGAAGGCAGCGTGGAGGCCCAGAAGCCATAGGGAGCGTAGGATTTCATAAATGCAGGGAAAGAATGATTGCAACCCCCCTACTGAGCCCATTATATGTGTCAGAACTCTGGAAATTTGAGGAAAGTGATTTAGCGCCTGAGATAGTGACTGCCAAGAACAAATGTGTCACGTTTCTCACAGGAGTCAGGAAACTGTCACAAGGGCAGCCAACCCACAGCCTGCAGAGAGGGCAGGCCCAGGCCAAGTCCAAGAGGCATTTCGGGGAAGCCACAGAAGCTGTGCTCAAGGGAAGCCGCCCACGTTCCTGAAGGGTGATACTGGGCAGGGAGCCCCGCAGTCTCCGTTTGGTTTTAGAGTTGGTTGGTCCACAGTTGTTCAAAAACTCCTGTGGTCATGGAACTCACTAGCAATAAAGGACATGCAGGCAACAATGATTACTACTCTGTCTGCGAATATCAGAGCAATGGCCTACTGGTCAGGTCTACCTAGCATTTGCTCATAAGTGTTCCAAAAGCACGTGCTGGGCATAGTCATCCATGGAAATCCACGTCCCTTTCCACTCCTGGCCCCTGTGAAACCTTGCTTGAGTGGAGATAAAGTTACATGCGGTAAGGAGATCTTTGCACTTATTTGGTGAATTCATATGCAAGACTGATCAGCCCTGTTCTTCCTTGAATTCTAACCAGCCACCTCCACTTGGTGGCAGAGTCTGTGTGGAAAGCCTGCTGCGCCTTTCTCAGCTGCGAAGGAGGACAGGGTGGAAAATATACCAGAGAGATTGTGTGTGTGTGGTGGGGGGAGGGTAGGGGGCACCAAGGATTGAAGCCAGGGACATTCTGAAACAGGGTCTTACTAAGTTACAGCGCACTGACCTTGAACCTGTGATCTTTCAGTCTCAGCATCCAAAGTACTGGGATTACAGGCATGAGCCACCATACCTGGCTGTTTTCTTCTTAAAACGCACCTTCCTGTAATCCAGAGTGGCCACTGGAATTTCTGACCTCTCTCCTGATTCTGATATTCCCAGCAACTTACTCATTCCCTTGCAGAGCACCAGTGTTTCCTGTTACCCAGGCAGCATTTTTCTCCATATTGTTTTAGACACGGTGCCATTATAATCACTCGCAATTGACCAGTAATTGTTGCAGAAGCAGGCTCCCTCTGCCAGTGCCACCCAGTTGCTGGACTTCACCCAGCTGAGTGCAATAAGTTCCAGAATCCAATCAAAGCTAAGCTCCATCAGTATCCAGGTTTCTCATTAGGAAATGGAGCCAACACTTGCTTCCATGTGCTACCTCCCTCTTAGGGGCACACGCAAAGGCCCTCCATTTGAGTTGTGATTCAGGTACCCAAAATACCTCCACAGGGAAACTCGAAAGAGACTCAGCCATGGTCATTATTTCAGGTTTGCACATCTTACTTTTGCAATTGACTTTTTTTTTTTAGTACTGGGGATTGAACCCAGGGTCATTCTACCTTCAACATATACCCCTAGGCTTTTGCTATCTTTTTAAATATTTTGAAACAGGGTCTTGCTAAATTGTTGAGGGCCTTGTTAAGTTTCTGCATCTGGCCTTGAACCTGTGATCCTCCTGTTTCAGCCTCCCCAAGTACTGGGATTACAGGCATGTATCATCAGCCCAGCCTGTGACTGGCTTTTCCACTGACACGGATATGGGTACTCATAGCCCATCTGGAAAATGGGAATAGTAACTTTTTTTTGAGTAATGTGAGAGTAATCTTAACTCCAAAAAACAAAGCTATGGTGCATCCTATTGCCTTTGCCAAGTGAGAATTACCCAGGAAGGACAGCTCTGCCTGAGTTATTCATCCTACTCTTGCTTTTTTATTCAATTTGAATCACACAAGAAGATACAAACAGATAATCCTGCACTAGTGAGGTTTCAGTAAGTTTCCTATCTTCTAAGCTATTGAATAATGAATAATGTAGAATAATAGAAAGAGAATAAGAACTTATTAAAAGAGTGGTCTTGGCCAAATTACACAACCTGCTCTATGTAAAATGGCTTTGACAGGACAAAGACCTTTGTCACCTGGTGACAAAACTTTGACATAGTAGTTGTTCAGTGCAGCTTTGCCCCCGATTGGACCTTCTACCCATCTACTAATAATGATGGTGATAGTAATAGCTTAGATTTACTCACTGCTATTGAGAAATAAAAATCGTGAATGTGTATCACACCCACATCAACAATTTAGCATATGATATTCACCCCTCCAGAATTTACAAAGTCCTTAAGGATCCTTTGATCACTACATAAGCGCGCCCTCTTGGCACTTGGGCCGGTATGGCAGGGCCTCGCAGGATGGGCTCATGAGCACTGAGACCTTCAGCGTACTGTGTATAGTACCATCTTGGGCATTCGTGACTCATACTTACCTAGGAATGATGACAGCGGAGGAAACCAAGGCACAGATGGGAGCCTTTGAGAATTAAAGGTAGAACACTATAGTGACACATGCAGACCTATGCTCATGACAGCACAATTCACAAGAGCCGAAATATGGAACCAACTAGGTGTCTGTCAACAGACAAATGGATAAAGAAAGCATGGTGTATACACACAATGGAGTTCTGCTCAGCCATGAAGAACAAAATGACTCCATTTGCTGGAAAATGGATGGAACTAGAGAATATTATGTTAAGTGAGATCAGCCAGACTCAGAGTCAAGGGCTGTATGTTTTCTCTCATATGGGGAAGCTAGAGAGAAAATAAGAAAAATGGGCTTCAGACAAAAGAGGAAAGAGGCCAGTAGACTAGTGGAAGGGGACTGGGGAGGCGGTGGGAGGGGAAAATGATACTTGAAGAAGGAAACCGTTCAAATAATGTTATGTCTCTACATGAAAAGATCACTACCGGTGTCGCTGATGTGTGCAGGGAGGGAGGGGGGAGGGTGGGGTGGGATGTGGAGGGGAGCACACCAAGTCCCGTGTGCATGTGTGAAGGTGTCACTCTGCCCCTCACTGTGATGCATGACTACAATACAAGTATTTAAAAGATGCTGGCCTTTGAGAGATAACTTGCGGTTCAGTTATTCCAATAATAAACGCCAGCATCTTCCGGCAAGTGGACCAAGTGTGGATGAGTGCCAGGCTGCCTGCTAATAAACAGGGAAGTTTCAGTCTGTGGGGTGAAGATGCGTCATGTGTATCTGCTGGTGCTGGCACCCCCTCGAGCTCTCCTGTCATTCACATTGAAACTTGGGGAAGGGACTGTTCACAAAACACAACTTCCCTTCTCACATTCCCTGCTTCTCTACTGTCACCTTTTGTGCCCTAATAATTCATTTATATCAGTTCATTTCTGAATTTGCTATTAATGTTACTTTGTTTTACATGCCTCTTTTAATGCCTAAAAAATAAAGTAACTTTTTAGAGGAATATTGTGTGAGTGTATGTTTGTGTTTCTGCATCTGTATTTCTACATATGAATATGTTTCTGCGTCTGAATTTCTGTGTGTGTGCACTTCTGCGTGTATATTTCTGGGTGTGTTTCTACAGGTACTTTTGTGTGTTTGCTCTTGCTTGCATGCTTCTCTGTATTTCCATGTGTGTGTTTCTGTGTGCATCATTTACGTGTGTGTATGCACGTGTGTATGCAGCGGAAGTAGTATGTGAGTGTGGGATTCCTGGAGCTATCCTGCAGCCTCTAGCAGATCCAAAAGTGTACATCTGTGGCGGGAAGGGCTCTTTCTAGATATGTTCCTTGGGTTTGTCAAATCTAGAGCTCTCTAAGGAAACCAAGAAGGATTGAATCCAAAATTCAAACCCTATTTCTATGAGTGTTTGAGTGTTTCCCCTGAGACTTAAAGAGTTTGCAAAATACCCCTTTTCTGTATTCTAAAGGATGACTTGCCTTTTTCCGGTCTAACAGTGGGTTTGCTGGTGAGTATTTGTACTGTGCCACGGAGTGCAACCATCCACTCCAAGGGTTCTTTGTCTTGTATGTTTACATGTTTTACAAGTGTAATCAATCCCTGATCATCTCAGGATTTGTATTGAACCATGAGCTGCAGTCTTTAAAAAAGATCTTAAAATATACATTTGCCCCAGGATCCAGAAGGAATTTTATACCATTTTCTCTATGTGTTTAGTAGATTAACATTTCCTTTATGTTAATGGGTGAGTCCATTATTCTTGTTATCTTCATTTAATGTCCTAAGGGGCCAGGTGAGGGGATTTGTGGGTTTAATGATCACTGGCACAAAGAACACATGAGGGTCACTCAGGACATGCCATCCCTTTTGAGGCATTTTGCCAAAAGAACCTGGAGTTAGTTAATTAATTAATACTGGGAAACCCCCAGGCCAGTCCTGGCTTTGCGAGATGAAAAATAATAATAATAATGAGCCTTCTAGGCTATAGGCCAACACACCTCTTCTATAAAAATTAAAAGCAGAACTCTAATATAAAATGTCCTTTTTCACAGGGTAGCTAGTATAGAATTCATTACACAGGATAAAGTAAAAATAAATGGTTTGCCCAATCTCTTTCCAATATAATGTGTGGCATCCCCGTCAATCCCCATCATAAATCAGGTTACCTTGACAGATATGTTAGAGTTTATGTCAGTATGGTACAGCTTCCCTGGATTGGGTGTCACATTCGGCACACAGGTGACTGGGCATTCCCTGCACTCACCTGGCAGGTAAAGGGGTGAGTAGGAAGTGTGCAGCCTGACTTTGCCTCGTGGGCAGAGAACTGGAAAGGACCAAACAGCTACGCGTCCCTCGCGTGCTTCTACAAGCCATTTTTGTGTGTGAATCTTGGCATGCACATACAGAAAAAAAGGCAAAGAGGCAGAGACCAAAAGAGAACAATTAAGAGGCAGAGAGGGGCCAGAAGAGGGCCACAGAGGCAGAGACAGTGAAAGAGAGAGACAGCCATGGAGAGGGCAGGAGGAACAGGGGATGGGGCCAGGGGACGCAAGCACTTCCTGGTTAACCGACTCCTCTCTCTGATTGGTTGCTGGCAGAGAACTGTTTCCCTGGCTGCAGTTGCTGTGCAACTGCTTCCTACAATTAACTATCTATTTACTTTGTCTGGTCCTCTCCCTCCATTAACTTCTTGTTTGCCAAGCCATCTGAGGTGCCAAGACTTTGGCTAGAGGAGATAAGTTCGTACTACTAGCACTCTGTATGTCTTTAGCCTGTACCCACGTGAAGCTCAGAAATATGTATATAAATAAACGTAGGAATTCATTTAAGTATACGTATTTATATATTTTAAATATATGTTTATATATTTACAAATTTATATTCATAAGTAAATTTATAGTTTGTTTCTTTGTATTTATGAGCAATATTTGCATTACATAATATATACACAAATAAATATGTGCACACATATTACTCTCCCAAATCATTTTAAGGTCCATGTAAATACAGTATAGATGAAGAGGTTACATCCAGGCCATTGTACAAGGCTACATACCTACACATACACAAGTCACAAGTATCAATACATCCAACCTCGCTCTGCAATGAGAAATAGAGAGTTCAGGGCTGAGATAGTTTGGGGTAGGTCATTTTTGTTTACATACATACTAAAACCCGGTGAAGTGGCTGAAAAATCATATCTACATAATAAATTTAGGGAGTGGATGATGAATGGCCGCATGTCATGGTAATTGCTGGTTTGCTGAATGGACAGTGCAACAGGTCCCTCGTGGGCAGCGAGCGCAGGTCTCCAGGTGAAAAGCCACTGGGAGGCGGACACTGGAGGCCACGCTTCTATGCAGAGGGTGAGCAGCTGGCTTAAAGTACTTGTCTTTATTATCTATAATAGTTGCCATTCCCAAATCCGCTCCTATTTAGCAGTGTCAGTGACTATTTGGGAGGGTGGAAGAAGTGAGAAAAGTCTCTTCTTAACATATGCCAACAACAGGACCACCAAAAAAATGTTAACAATTTTTAAAAATAATTCTATGTTATAAAGTATATGCAAAAATACATATGTGTGTACAAAACAAATGTATGACACATATAACCAAAGGAATTTGTTTTCCATGAAAAGCACAGCCATTTATTGCTACGTACTATATATTACATTTTTATTAAATATTATGCAACGCAATCTGAATAGTAATCAATGTCAATTTGCTATTTTGGAGAAATAATATTTCTTATAGGGCAGGATTCTTTTTTCCTGCAGTGCTGGAGATCAAACCCAGGACCTTGCACACGCGAGGCCAGTGCTGTACGCCCCAGTCCTGGGTTAATGATACTTGCCTGATTGATCTTGATTTTAAGCATGGACCCACTTGTACTATTGTGATGAATCTTTTTCTTTTCATTTGTAAGATCACAAATTTTCCCTTAAGAAACATTTTGAAATTGCTACACTTTGCTCAGAGTTTCTGTCTACTTTTAACTCAAGAGATGAGAATTTACTTCAAAGAATATTTACTTGGACCCAGAAATTGTTCATTTTTATTGCTACTAGAAGTCCTGATAAAAAATTCTACTTCTACTTAACCAAAAGCATCCACTGTAGTTTATTTTTTTAATCAAAAACTCAGTAGTTGTTTCTATGTGCTAGGTACACAGTACTGATCATTCCACAGCCCTAGAGGAACTTATTATTGTTACCGTTTCTCAAACAAGGAGACTGGTTCTCAGCAAGATGGGACCATTTGTCCCAAAACATAGAATAACGTGCACTACAAACACAGAATTCAGTCTAAGGCCTGTTGACTCTAGACCCTGAGTTCTCACCCATCAAGCTGATTTCTACCCTGCTCGGGCCAGAGGAGACAGTCACCATTGCTGGAAGCCATTGAAGCACTATGTAAAGCGACAAGTAGATTTGAAGTATTATGCAGGAAATTCTTCAACTGAGTTTTCCTAAAGGTTTCTTGAGGGAAAATTTTCTGCATTTTCTTGAATAGCTAATCGTTCTACCAGAATAAGACTTGCAAAGGAAAAGGAAAAAAAAAAAAGTTCAGAGACAAGTGACTAAGAGGACACCACTGAGAATTCTTTAAAGAAAGCCACCAGATCAGCGGGGGCGCCTATATTTAGCCAATTAGACATTTCTTACCTAGGAAGCTGCCATGGATTCTATTAAAAGGAAAAAGGAGGAGATGATTTGAAAGAGAAGAAAGAAAAGAACTCAGAGAACAATAACATTTTTTAAAAGAGCCAACTGTAGGAATAGACAATGCTAAAGTAAGCTCAAAGAAATGAATTTAGGAGAAGGAAAGCCTTGTTCCAGAAGAGGATGGAGAGGTGCACCCTCATCTAGTTCTTCCCTTGACATTTGATAAACGTTGAAACTACGCTTACTTTCCCAAAAATTGTTGTGTGAAGTATGTAAAATCTTTGCCTCCTGGCAAAGTATGGATCCTTTGCTACTAAAACTTGTCCACACAGAACAGAATAGCTTGTGTCTACATTTCCTGATTGTTAGTAATGGTGCCAGTGCATAATCTTTAGCAGAACAAATTGGACAGTTTCTGCAGAGCCTTGCAGAAAGTTGAGAGCTCCATTTCTGTGAAGGGACTTATTTCCAGGGATAGGTCAATCCCATCCCAAGAGTGACCTGTCATACTCCACACCCAGAATCCAATCTGTTAGCTCTCTCACGCAAGGCAATGAAGATGGCGTTTGAAGACAGTTGAAGACAGACGTACTGTACATTAAAAATGCTCTTCCATATTCTCTGTATGCTATTTGGTGCCACAGAATATCTAATTTAGCTTAAATAATTTGAATCTTTTTTCTATAGTTTAGCCAATATATATTTTCTAATCTTCTCCTGCATCCTTCATTCTCTGATTCAATAAATACATAGATAAATAGATTTTCATCAAAAAAAAAATCACATTTGACAAGCTCTGTTTTTCAACTCTCCCTTGTTCCAGTCAATGGTCTGGTTTAAAATGTGGTTCACATTGTTCTTTAAAAGTACATTTTTGGCTAAAAAGGAAGCTACCCAAATGCACAATTCACTTTAAAATTTTTCCATAGGAAGATCATTCTCTGTCTTAGAGATCTGGACCATGGAATTATACCATGAGGGAATTTAAATATAGCAATGACATATAAACAGATACTGAATTTGGATTTAGTTTCCTTTTTCCTGGTCTATAGGACATTTTTCTAGAAAATATCTTGCCTTCTTTGTATTGCTTTGTTGATACTGGGGATGGAACCCAGGGGCATTCTACCTCTGAGCTACAGCCCTATCCCTTTTTATTTATTTATTTTTTTAATTTTAAAACAGCAGCCTGCTAAGTTACTGATTATTGTCTTGCTAAATTGCTGAGGCTGTCCTCGAACCTGCAATCCTCCTATCTCAGCCTCCCAAATACTGGGATGACAGAGATGTGCCATCGCACAGGGCTCTTTTGCCTCATTTTTAAGGTTCTGTTAAAATATGATTCCAAAAGAAGGACTATGAGGCCTTTTGTATGTCAAATTGAGCTCAATGTTCCGTAGTCTAAAGGGAGATGTGAATATTGTGTCTTCCCCTCACTGACTGTTTTCCTTTCGTTGGTTGTTACAGTTCCAAGTTTGGGTGAGGACGGCTCACCTGCTTTCCGCCCCTGGTTCCCCTCAGCAGCTCGGATAAAGCGCCAAGCAGCCATCTACCAACTCCTCTCCCACACCTAACCCACCGGCTCTGCTTCTGAGCTCGCGCCCCAACCCAAGCCCTTCTAGGGCTTATTTTCCCTCCCAGAAGTTATAACAGAAATTAAAATGTTGCCACAATGTGTTGGGAAAATAACAAAATTGTGATATTTGGAAGTAGTTTCTTGAGAATTGAATTGGCCATCTCCAATTTCTCTGATGTTCTTCCCCGTCACATTGTAGAGTTCTACTTCTAGAATTTGATCTCTCTCTCTCTCTCTCTCTCTCTCTCTCTCTCTCTCTCTCTCTCTTTCTTCACCAGATGATAAAGACACCAGCTATCTGATTGCTCCTGGACATCTCTTGGTTGTCTGGAATGAACCCTAACTTAATAAAAATGGAATGCAAGCTTTTTATCTGAAACAAAGCAAAATTAAAAAAAAAACACACACACACAAAAACACAAAACCCTTCTTTTCCAAGATTCTGAGTTGCAGAGACTAGCATAAGCATCTGGGAATGCCGCAGGCCTCTTCCATGACAGCCTTTGCTCTCATTGGTCTCGGCCAACCCCCGGCCAAACCTGGCCCACACCAGTTCCTGAATAGTGTGTCAGTGTGCCACTCCTTTCTGCTCTATCACAGATCCGTGGGGAAGCCACTCACGCTGAGATCTTCGATTGTCCTAGACACTACATTTTGTTCTTCCTTCATTCCACTCTCCAGGCCCAGCCAGCCAGGCACTCTTCCGAAGCACAAACCCCATCCTTTTATCCCAGGTCTACATTCTCCCAAGACCTCCCACTGTTGGTAGAATAAAGACAGTTACATAACGGTACATGTCTATAATACCTGTCCTTGGGAGGTTGAGACAGAAGGTGCTGGAGGTCAGCCTCAGCAACAGAGCGAGAGCCTCAGCAACTTGGAAAGACTCTGTTTCAAAATAAAAATAAAATGGGGCTGGTGGTGTAGCTCAGAGGTAGAATGCCCCTGGGTTCAATCCCTAGTACAAAATAAAAAAACAACAATGACCTACAAAAGCCACTGGTCAGGTCCCATCATACCTCCCCGTCTTGGGCCATCGCCCTCCCCATTGTCGCCTGAAGCCAGCCCTGCCCTTCCCAGAGACACGACCCATGTCCCCCTGTGCCTGGCCAACTCATCTAGAAGCTATGGGGTTGTATCATCCTTGATTCTCAGATTATTTAGGTAAAGCTACAACACAATTCACAAAGCCACCCCGGGCATCATGTCTGGGTTTTCTGCTCTGCCACAGCCAGGAAGGAAGATGGACACAACCTGCTGGATGAGCGCGATGGTGCTGACTGCAGGGAAAGAGCAGTCAGGAGAAAGCCTCCCACCGCCCCTCCACTCCCAGAGCCAGTGGGGAGTGAGGAGCAGCAAGAGGATCCAGTGCAGGCCCCGCTTCTTAGCTGGTCAAGGACATACGCAAATTTGTCATGAAGGAAAACACAGGATCACTGGGGTGTGTTTAGAAGTCATGCTTTTATTTGTCAATTAAAATAATTAATTTTAAAAAGAAGAGAGCACGCTCATTATGCTGGAGAACCGCGTACATCACTGGTAGACCCCAAACCCATAGGCACAACTCCTTCTGTGCCCCTTGCAAAGTCCCTGACACAACCCTCGGAATGCACAAAAAACTTTTTATGCATTTAAAATAATAGAAGTGCATACTTGGAAGGCAGAGACAGGAGGAACGTAGATTTGAGGCCAGCACGTGCAGTGATACATTACTGCAAGACCCTGTTTCAAAATAAAAATTAAAATAGGGCTGGGGTATAGGTCAGAGGTAGAATGTGCCTAGGTTCAATCCCCTGTACCACCAAAAGTAAATAAATAAAAAGAAAAGAAAAGCATAGAAATGCTATCTCCCTTCACTTTATATGATTTTGGACATGAATGTAACTAATGCAGTGAGTTCCTAACCAGTGGGCCAGAGGATAACTGGCACTTTTGCACATGTCCACCCACCAAAATATGGAAATCGTCTTTAGAAATTCTTTTCTCCCAAATCTTTCAAGAACCAAGGGAAGATTTTTGTTGTTGTTGTTGTTTTTTAAGGTTGCTTAATGATCGTTCTTTCTGACATTACACAAGGGAAAGTCAACAATGTGACATTTGCCATAAGAAAGACAGAAAGAAAGGCTGCCATCCCAGCAGCTGGTGGGGCTCTTCGCCTGGCAAAGGTTTTGGCTTCAGTCTCATGGTGTTCTTTGATCATTATTATGCCTTTCTACTAGTGGAAACTGCAAATTCTCTCTCTGTCTTCCCACCCTGGAAGAGTGCAAAGAAGGAGTGTGCCAATGCGGCTTTGAACGCAAAAGGAAAGGATCCCGTTGTTGACTTGAAAGACTGAGAACGATTTTCCTGTACAGCCCTGTTCTCCACATAGCTTGGCTATTCACTTCCTCCCCTAGGCGTAGGGTGAAGCCCCTGACAAGCCGTGTGAAGGTCGGGTAAACCCAGAAAGATAAGCCATGCATTCTCTTGCAAGCAGCTAGGTCATCAGCTGCCTTTATTACCAAGAGAGTGTGTATTTCTAAGGGGGGTAACAAAGTGTTATGGCATTACAATTTGGATCTGAGACGTCCCCCAAAGTACACCTCTTTAAGTCTTGATCCAGGTGCAGCAGCGCTCAGAGGTGGAGAGGTGGTCGGATCACAAGGGCTCTGACCGCATCAATGGTTAACCCATTGGTGGATTTGTAACTTAATGGGCTACAGGGAGGTGTGGGCAGCTTTGGGAGGTGAGGCCTGGTTGGAGGAAGTAGATCATTGAGAAAATGCCCGTAAGCCAGGCATAGTGGCACAGGTCTGTGATCCTCGTACTTGGGAGGCTAAGGCAGGAAGATCACAGGTTCAAGACCAGCCTCAGCAACTTAGAGAGACCTGTTTCAAATTTTTAAAAAATTATTTTTGAAAGGGGTGGGGGTGTAGCACAGACATAGAATATCCCTGGGTCCAATCCCCAGGGCAAAAAAGACAAAAAAAAAAAAAAAAAAAAAAAAGGAAGAGAAAGTGCTCTTGAAGAGTCTACTTTGTCCCCAGCTCCTCCTTTCTCTCTCATCCTCTCACTTTCTTCCTCTCTCAGTCTCGCTCGTTCTCCTTCCTAGCCACCATGAGGTGAACAGATTTGCTCCAAAACATGCTCCCTGCCATGGTGCTCCTCCTCACCACAGGCCCAGAAACAAGTGACCAGGGACTAAAACCTCTGAACCTGTAAGACACTATAAACCTTTTTGCCTTTGAGTTGATTAGTCTCAAGTATTTTGCCACAGTAACAGAAAGCTGCTTGACACACTGAGCATCTCTATTTACAGTGACTCCCTCATAAAAATGCATGGCAGGGCACCTCTTCCTTGGGTACAGTAGATTTCACAACCTGGCTTCACTGGGCCATGGTCTCTGAATAACAGCAATGTGAGGAAATGTGACCAGTTACAGCCTACCAGGTTATTCTTCTGTTTCCCACGTTTTAAGGCCAAACTGACTTAAAATCATATTCCATGCCCTTTATATTTGGTGACAATAGTAGGAGTGAGAATGAGAGGCCTGGATGGCATCTTTCAAAAGGGTGAACTTTCCTAAAATCCACATCGATGTCAAGGAATTTTTTTTAATGGCAGGTTTTCTGATGTTTCCTAAATGCATGATTAAAATATATAACTCCTATTTAAGATTTTTATAAATTAGTAATCACACAGTAACAACCAGGAGAGAAAAAGCATTTCATTGAATTCCATTAATGGAAATATATCTCTATAAAGGGTAGGACAAGCCCTCACTTGTGTGTTTCTGTTGCTGCATTAATGAGTTAAAACCACTGTGTCACCTTAGAGCTAGGCCAACTTATTGGCTCGTGGTTCTTTACATCAGAAGTCCTTGTGCAGAATGACTGGGTTCTCCACTTAGGATCTCACAAGTCCAAAAGCAAGGTGTTGGAGTTGGGCGTGGTGGTGCATGCCTGTAATCCCAGTACTTGGGAGGCTGGCACAGGGGGATCACAGGTTCGAGGCCAGCCTTAGTAACTTAACAAGGACAGCCTCAGCAACTTTGTGAGATCCTGTTTCAAAATAAAAAATAAAAAGGGCTGAGATGTAACTCAGAGTGTGGGTTCCATTCCCAGTGCAAAAAAAAAAAAAAGGTGTCGGCAGAATCCAGGCTTATCAGGAACTGTGGACATCGTCCAAGCTCTTCCGATTTGTGACGGGATTCAGCTCATTCAGCTGTAGGAGAGAATCTCTTTTCACTTCGTGGCTGTCCACCAGGCTGCTCTGAACTCTGAGAGGTCATGCTCCAGCCTTACCACATGGACCCCAAAGTGTCCCTCACAGCAATGCCCTCTTTCCTGCCTTGAGCCTGTGATATCTCTTCCCCGACCTCTACTCCTAGATACAGAAGGGTCATGGGATGAGGCCTGTCACCCGAGGACAACCAGCAGCACAGCAAAATCTCGTCATGGAGGTTGATGACACAGGGTTCCAAGTCCCAGGGACCACGCAGAGCAGGTCCAGCATGGGGCATAGACCTCGGGGGTGCCTCAGAATCCGGCCTCCACACAAAGTTTTGGCCTTTATTAAGGACCCTCTGATGTCGCAGATTTGTCCACTGGCCTTTTTTCCCCTGAGGAATCTGACTCTGTGCAGTGTCATGCTGGGGCTCGGGGCTGGGGTCCACACCAAGGTCCGGCGACGGCTAGAGTAACTCCTGCATCATTGTCACCTTGTCCCTCTGGCTTCGTGCCACCTCAGGGCCACTCGCTGGCAGCACGTGGAGGGGCCCCGAGGCCACTGCTCCGAGCTGTCATCTCTCCCTTCCCCCAGCACCTCTCCGCGGCTCTGTTTCAGCTGCTTGGATGTCACCCGTTCTTGTGGATCTTTTGACACCTCTAATTGCTCTTCTCTTCCCATGCCTATTAAGTTTTCTCACCCTTTGATATTGGCATTGGGAACACTTTAAATAATTTGCCAAATAATGTTTTACTACTGCTGTTCTCTCGAAGTTACATTTCTTTGCCTTTAACCCTGCATTAATTCTGATGTAAGTGATAAGCAGGGCGGAGCGGGGTTGCTTTGCATGAAAGTCTCCTTTCTATTTTCTGCCGGTTAAGGCACAGAGAGGCAAGGGGGTACTGCAGATTTGCTGTGAAACCATCAAGCTAATGGGCAGAAACAATTTCCTCTTTGGGCATCCAGCCGGGGGTGTCCATCCAGCTGGACCCTGAGAACCAGCTAGAGGATGAAGTTGCAACATTCTCCCAGCAGTGACAACCTTCCAGATTGCAGAAAGCTCAGCGTGGGGCTATCACTGTCAACATAAGAACGACAATTCTTCCCCCTGTCTTGTCTTCCACGCTTGCTTTTGAGGCATTCTGAGACACAGGATTTATTTATTTATGTATTTATTTATTTATCCACTTTTGTGGTACTGGAGATTGAATCCAGGGACATTCTACACCCCCAACCCTTTTTATTTTGTTTTGAAACAGAGTCTCACTAGGTTGCTGAGAGTCTCGCTTCGTTACTGAGGCTGCCCTCAAACCTGCCATCCTCCTGTCTCAGCTTCCCCAGTACTGTGGTCACAGACGTGCACCACCATGAGCAGCTCCCGATGCTGGGGTTTGACTGGCTCATAGGGACACACAGGGGAATCCTCACTATTCCTTCCATCACCAGGGAAGAAGAGGCAAGATATGCAGCTCTGTCACCACGCACATAAAGTAGACAAGAGCCACACAGTTCACCCAAGACGCAGCCCACCTGGGCTGTGACTGGACGCCTTTTCATTTCTACTTCAGAAATGAGACGATGAGCTGTTCCCACTGATTCTCCCCTAACACCAGCCATTCCGGTACCTCCTCTAGCTCTGCTTTAAAATCTCTCCTCTTCCCAGCCACCCACACAACTTTCCAGAGACACATTCTAGTGCTTTCTACAGCAGGAAGAGGGGTGCAGTATAGACTCTACTTTCTTCCAAACTATGACTTGGAATCTGCCTCTCTGTTGTCTCTGAACTTGTCTTAGCTGTGTAGTGAGAAAAGAAAAACTGAAGTGCCGTAGAGTCGACCTTGGAAACCAGAAGGGAGCACATGAAAAATGCCTCCTGCAAGAGCTTAGAGACTGAGCTTCTGTGCCACTCTCCTGAGTTCAAGACGGGACACGGGAAGCATAAGACACTGCGCAGTTGCCCTGAATCACACGAGATGCGAGGAAAGATTCCCGACCTGTTCACCTGTGACTGACACCTCACCACACACGTGGCAGAGCACCAGCTTCTCAGGACACCTGACATGTGCACACAGAATGAAGTGTAGTCCAGTCCCCCAAAATGGGGTGTTTCTGTTTTTACTTTGGAGACCCCCAAGATTAAACTCACAGAAAAAGAGTCTCTGCGCTCCACCATCCTTCAAGTCATCAGGACTGCACGGTTGGCAAGACATTGGAAAGAACGAAACTAAGAAGACTTGTCCTTCTAAGAACTGGCAGGAAAGAATCCTAAAACAGATCTAAAAACGAGCTAAAACTCTGAGGCCTTTTCTTTGCCCCTATTTGTGGTGGGAGGAATCATGGCCCCCTTAAAAAGGCCCATGTCGTGACTTCCAGAACATGACAGAAGGGAATTAATTAGGGCTTGCAGATGGAATTAAAGTCATTAATTAACTGTTCTTTTTTTTAAAAAATAGTATTGGGGATTGAACTCATGGGCATTCTACCTTAAAGCTTCATCTCCGGCCCTTTTTAATTTTTATTTTGAGACAAGGTCTCGCTAAGTTGCTGAGAGCCTCACTAAATTGCTGAGGCTGGCCTAGAACCTACTGTTTTTTCATCTTAGTTTCCTAAGTACTGGGATTACAGGTGTGTGTCACCATGCCTGGCTCCCTGGTTCTTGAGACGGGGAGATTATCCAGGTAGCCCAGTGTAATCACAAGGCCTTGAAGACAGAAGATGGGTCCATGATGCAGAGAAATGGACAGCCTTGATAGTGGGAGGAGTCAGGAAGCAGAGCTTCCAAAGGCCTAAAACAAGGGATGTCATCCTGCAGCTGCCTGAGCTAACCTAGCCAGATCAGGCTCTTGACCTGCAGAGCTATGAGAAATACATTTGTGTTGTTTTAAGCCACTGAATTTATGGTAATTTGTCACATACAATGGAAAACTAACACAGCATCTAATATACCTTGTGTTAGTTAGCCTTCCATCACTATGACAAAATACCTGATAGAGTTCACTTAAAAGAGGAAAACTGTACTTTGGCTTGTAGTTTCAGAGCTGGTTTCATTGTTTCTGGGCCTGAGGTGAATCGAAATATCATGGCAGAAGAGCGTGGTAGAGACAGCTGCTCAGCTCATGGAGGCTAGAATGGGGGGGAGGGGAGAGAGAGAGAGAGAGAGAGAGAGAGAGAGAGAGAGAGAGAGAGAGGCAGGCAGGCGTCAGGGACAAGACATAGTCCCACGAGGCATAATTCCCTTCAACTACCTCTCTGTTTTCCACCACTTCCCAGTCATCCCCACAGCTGTGAGCCCCCGGTGGATCTATCCACCACTGAGATTAGAGTCCTTGGGACCCAGTCACTTCTCCAAAGCAGCCATCTGCACCACCAGCAGCCTGCCCGCAGCCCTCCAGGTGCACTGCAAAGCAGATGCTGGTCAGGTCTGGGATCCTGTGTTTCCAACAGGCTCCAGAAGAGGCCAAGGCCTGTGGTCCAGGGTCTGCGCTTTGAGGAGCAAAGGACTCCTAGCCTATCTTATCTGCCCCATTCACATGACCCTGCTGATGAAATTTGAAAACCTCCCAAGACAGAACATTTTCCCCATCACTCTGCTTAGTTGTAGTGCACAAGCAATAACCTCCTTGGATGCTGACCTTTGTCCCAGTCATAGAAAAGCCACTGGCAAATGAAAGGACGGATCTCCTTTTTCACTTCTGAGCTTGGGGGAAGACATACGGATGAGGTAGCAATCTGGAAATGACTGAAAACATCAGTGGCTCAAAAATGCCTGAACCAAGGGAACAAGCAGGTGCCATGTCTGCCAGTGGGACGTGGGGTGGCCCCTGTCGTAAACCAGGGGTGGAGGACGTGAGGGCAGCTTGCAGCTGAGCGAAGCTCTGACCAGGGCAGAGGTAGGGATGCGGAGTGGGAACGAGGGCCCTGGCACAGAAATCAACTAGACAATAAAGCTCCAGGAGGGCTGGCTTTTACAACCATATTTCACAAAGCACAGTGCCCTGAACTGCTCCCAGATGCGCCGTTCAGGTTCACGCGCCTCCTCTCCCCTTCCCACTTTATATGAGGCGATCATATCTTTTACTCGCAGAGTTGGGAACAGTGTCCTTGAATGTACTATCCGTAGACATTCCTGTCATTAGTGTGATTATAGAATCTCCCTGTGAGCTACTTAGTGAGGCCCCTCGCAACTCAGCGAGACCCTGTTTCAAAATAAGGAATAAAAATTAGGGCTGGGGATGTAGCTCAGAGGTAGAATGCCCCTGAGTTCCAACCCCAGCACCGCAAAAAAAAAAAAAAAAATCATCTCTCTGAACCAGTGGTAAGGACTGGCCAGCTTTATAAAGTTCTGTTAGTCCTTGGGGCAAAGTCTCATAAGGTTGCAAACCAAATTTCTCACGCAGGGTGGGAGCAGGGCTGTTCACAAAGGACAGAGCAGAGATGACCTTTCACACAGAAGGTCATCTGTAAGTGAATTAAAAGTCTCGCAAAGGATTAAAATGGCCCTGTGAATCACCAATTCCAACTGAGGGGCTCTGCCCAGTCAGCTAACAAGTAGAATAAAGGGATTACCTTAATTACAAATTTGCAAAATATTTCTTTTTAAACCCTCGCTCCACATCTGTAAAAATACTTCTAAATGTGTTTTAAATAGGTGGTTACCTTTTCAATTAAAAGTATTAATGGAATATTATATCCTATTGGAAGTTATTGTCGGCTAACAGAAACACACAGCATGGATATGCTAATAAGTATTTCCAAGCCACAAAAAATTACCATTTTATGCAGATGATAATGTAATGTTTAACCAGTAAAGTAATTCCCTCATTTATTATAATAGCTGTAATTATAATAGCTGTATCATCATTAATAGCTACATAATAGCTGTACAGCTATTAATACTAAGGTACAAATCAATTTAAATTTAGTCAGAACTTTTGTCATTATCAAAAAGTTATTAAGACTCCCTTTATGTATAATTTTAATGTGCCCTCAAAGCATTCTAAATAATTCATATAATTAATAAAGAACAAGATATCATAAAAGAAACTTTATCTTACCCTCAAACTAATAGAGCTTGTGCAATGATATATTGGACTCAACTTATTTTAAGATGTACAGAAATGCTGGAATAATTTAACTTATACAAGACCCTTGGAGACTGTCTTACATCCTGATAAATAGGTTTTGGAGATCTATTGTACAGCTTGATGTCCTTAGGAAATAATGTATTGTACACTTGAAAATTAAAAAAAGAAAAAAGTGATGTTTTCCTAGTTATTTTTTGAGACTTAAAGATTATAATTATGTTACAATATGTAGCGCAAAATTATGAGAAAATTCCATATGAGAACTACCACCTGTGACAAAAGAGGACTTTAATCAATAACCTAAGGATGCATAGATCATTTGAAATTATTAATATTTTAATGTTAATATTATATGTTTAATTACAAAAGGAAAAAAATTAACAAATAATCATAAAGCTGATGTTTATGAAAGTGTTCATGACGTGTCAAGGATGATGCCTAGCATTTTACTACTTGATTTTACATATTTGTTCTATCCTTTGAGTATAAGGTATGTATTATTATCATAATTATTACTATTCCCACACATGAGAAATCCAAGATGCTAAAATCTGGCTGTCACAGAACTTGAACTTAAGTCTGTCCTACTCCAGTGTCTATGTGCTTAACTAATAACCCTAGATTCCTTGATACATGTGGTTATAGCATACTTAATAACAGCCCCAAAGTGTAAGCTTAGCGATTCAGAGGAGGCATGAAGTATGGAACATGGAAGGGCAGAGGAACTGGTACTGTGTGGTCACGCCGCAGGGCTTTAAGGACAAGACGTAGTGTTTATAGGGTTCGGTACTATCTGCAGTTCCAGGAAGCTACTGGGGATCTTGGGCAGGAGGAATTGCTGTCTTAACTTCTCTCTATTTAATTTGCTGTTGTATTTATTAATAACAGAATCTCTTCTTCCAGAGCACCTAACCTAACTCCATCTTCTGACACCCTTACGTGGGGAAGTGTGTGAGACTATTCTCACCAGTGTAATATAATGTGTCCCCAGCTCTGAGCAGGTGGGCCTTCCAACCCTCCGTCTCTCTCCTGTGCCAGATGGATAAGGACTTCCACAACCAAAGGGAGAAGGAGCCACAAGATGGAAGGGGGCTGGGTCCCTGAATGATGCAGGGTAGAGTAGTCCCTACATACACACACACACACACACACACACACACACACAGCCACCAACTCCCATTGGATGGCCATGTGACAAAGAAACCAACTGTTATTGTGTTAGACCAATGAAATGTCAGGGATATGTGTTACAGCAGCCAGGTCGCAGAGATTGCAGTAGTACTCTCTATCGACTCGCCCTGTCCTCTACAGCAGAGGTTGGCGATTCTATTAATGAGCCGGGTCTGCACTGAAGCCTGTTTGGGTGTGGTCCATGAGCTAAGACTCCTTTTCATGTTTTTAAAGAATTGGAGGAAGAACAAGGGGGAGAGGTCAGAGGAGACAGAGAGGAGGAGGAAGGAAGAAAAAGAAGAGAAGGACAGAAGTATTGCATGTGGTCCACAAAGCCGCAAATACTTTTACGTTGGCCCTTGATAGATATTGTTTATTTACTCACACAGTTCTCCATCTTCTATAGTAAAAGCTGCAAGCAGACACCCAGGATAGATCCTGCGTTTCTCAGCCTCATTTGGTAAGTCCATGCGCTGCCTGCGGATGCGTTGCCTCATGTAGCTGCTATTGTTGTACCTGAACCAGACCTCCTCAACTCTCCTCGCATTTTCAGGAATACAACCTATCATTGTACAGTGTGTTCACCAGGCCATGCAGTAGATCTGCTGAGTCTATTTCTCCTGCTAAGTTCAATTTTGCAATTCCCAGCCCTTACGGTGTCCCCAGTCGCCCCCATTCTACTCTCTGCTTCCATGAGCCCAGCTTTTATATTCTACACATAAGTGAGATCGTGCAGTAGTTGTCTTTCTGTGTCTAACTTTTTTCACATAGATGATGTCCTCCCGCTCCGTTCATGTTGTCACAAATGGTGGCATACCCCTCCTTTTCATGGCCTCTCCCGTCTTCTTTGCCTCTTATGCTTCTTACTGGAGGGCAAGTGGTTGAGAGCCTGTGTCCCTGGGGACTTGTGGAGCAAAACTGCCATCCTTGTTCTTGACTGCCACCTTTTAACTTTTATGTGAATGACCGAAACTTTCGTATCTTGACTAATCACTCTTATTTTAGGTATTGTTTCTTCCAACTAACCCTTTTGTGCTAATCAAACAAAATGCTAATCAACGAAGGTGCCAATGGATTGCTATGATTATTTTTATTGCTATTTATGTATTTTTATAATTTTATTGGTGCAATATAATTCTACATCACAGATTCAGAGTGATACATGCATGCACACATCACTAAATGTGACTTACTCAAAGGTATGTTTCATAGACTTTGAGTCTATCCCAACAAACCATTTAAAAATAGATTATGACTCTATTATAGGATAATGCTTTTTAATTGAAATAAAATGACCATGCTAAATAGTCATTTAACTCTGTTCTCTGAGACAACTTAGATTGATTTCTAAGTGAAAACACATCTGACTTATGGAGACCAGAGCAAAATAAATTTCTGGTTTCTAGCACAAATGAGTAGCTCAAGCACTAATCTGGATTTCCTGTGTATCCGTCAGGGTCCTGGTGGGAAACAGATGGCACGCTCTAGCCGGTGATGCGAGTCGTGTTGGAGACGGAGACTGGGGAGAGGGAGTGGAATATTCCAGGCAGAACAAGGAGAGGGGGAGAGGGGACCCCCTGAAGGAGGCTGCAACTTTTCTTAAAACACTTTCACTAGTGCATTGTAATTACACATCATAGTGAGGTTCAAAGGGATACAGACACACACACACCCGGCACTTGGTGTGTTCCCTCCACACCCCTCTCTGCTCCCCATTCCTCCCTTCCTGTACATGTCAGGGAGATTGGTAGTGACACCTTCATATAGGGATATAGCATTATTTGAATGGTTTCCGCCCTCGAGCCTCCCTCTCCTCCTCCCCCTCCCATCCCCTTCCGCTATTCTGCTGGTGCCTCTCCTCATTTATCTGCACACCCTTTGCTTCCTTTTTTCTCTCTATCTTCCACATATGACAGAAAACATACAACCCTTGACTTTTTGATACTGGCTGGTCTCACTAAGCATAATCTTCTCTCGTTCTATCCATCTTTCTAGGCTGTAGCTTTTGAGAGAGGCATACCTCTCCTCGTGTGATCTCAAGGGGTAGATTACATCAACTCTATGTACTGTCCCCTGCCCGGTCTCCTACAGGGCCCCCTGCCCTCAGAACCCAGACCGAGGCCCAGGGCAGGAGCAGGATGGGGTGCAGTGGAGGCGGGCCTGGCGGGATGAGGGAAATATCCATCCAGCTCTCCCGTGACAGAAAAGCAGAAGTTTGCATTTTGAAATTCAATAATTCCCCTTTTATCCAAGAGGAATCCATTCCCAGAACCCCAATGAGTTCCTGAAACCAAGGATAATACCAACACCTATATATACTGTTTTCATAAATTCTAAAGTTCAATTAATTAATTAGGTATAGTAGGAGATTAACAATAACTAATAATAAAATAGAAAAATTGTAAGAACATATAGATGCTTCTTTACTCATGGTAGGGTAAAACCATAAATCATCATAAATCAAAAATATTCTAAGTCAAACATGTCTAATGCACCTAATCTATGGAAAGTCATAGCCTCACTTCACCTGCTGTAAACACTCAGAACACTTATGTTACTTTGCATTTGAGCAAAGTCACCTAACGCACAGCCTATTTTATAATCAAGCGTTGAATGTCTCATGTAGTATACTGAGCAGTGTATTGAAAGTGGAAGCAGAATATTTGTGTGGGTACATTTTTACCCCACCATAAAGTCAAGGAACACAGACCAGGGATGCAGCTCAGTGCTTCCTGGTGCAACATATTTCCAGCCATTGAAACATTTTCATCTTCTACCCACAGGTTTATAACTTTTACATTCTGAAGTGCAACAGCAAAACTAGCTCAAGTTTCTGTTTTTTTTTCTTCACATTTTCATGAATAGAAGATTTGTTCTTGCCATGGGTCATAGCAACCTCCACAGAGGATTTTTTTTCTTTCCTTCTTAAATTGATAACTTTCACCTTTTCACTGAAAGGGCACACTCTATAGCTTCTCTTTGGCATGTCTGCATAGCCGGCATCATTGATCTCATGCTTTGGGGCCATTACTAAGTAAACTAAGGGTTGCTTGAACACAAGCACTGTGATGCCACACCTGTCAACTGAAGATGGCTCCTGAGGAGGGTAGTATATACAGCACATACACTGGACGAAGGCGCGATCCACGTCCCAGGTGGGACATAGCAGAACAATGCAAGCTTTCATCGGGCTACTCAGAAAAGTGTGCAACTTAAAATTTATGAATTATTTGTATCCAAATGTTTCCATTTAATATTTCCAGATCTCAGTTAGCCATGGGTACCCGGCACAGTAGAAAATAAAACTGTGGGTAAATGGAGATTACTGTTTCCTTTGAGATTAATTATTTAGCTCATGAAAAATAACTATGCTCTTGGAAACCCTTAGCTCCAGTCCTTGTAGTCTTTTAGCCTCATGATATAAGAACGTCTTTTCTATTTGCCATCTTTTGCATAGCCTCTGTATAATTCTGGAAGAAAACATGTGCCCAAGTCGCCCTGTCAAACGGAAGGAATGCTATTTATACCACCTCAGGTGGAAGAGAGAAAAAAAACTTTAAAAACGTCAAATATGCTCTCCTAATATGTATCATGTTGTGAGTGGAGCCATCCTCTTTAACTTCAAATTATAACACCATGGTCTCGGCCAACATCCTCACTGCTGTGAGCAAGACAGCTGGCCACACAACTTAGAAGAAGGAAGATTTATTTGCTGACAGTTTTGGGAGATTTCAAGGTTAAGTCCATGCCAGGCCAGGTGGAGCTCGGGCATGGTGGCAGAAGGTGGAGAATAGGAGGAAGCAAGGGGTCTGTGCTCACATCATGGAAGCCAGAAGCCAGAAGCCAGAGAGTGAGAACAAGCAAGCAAGGGGATTCAAAGACACAAGCACAGTCCCTACAGCCACACCCCGCTGGCCTAGGTTTCCACCCAGTAGATCCATTACAGTGGATTCATCCACTCATGAGATTACAACCCTCATGACTTAATTATATCAACTCTGAGCCCTTCAGGGAACAGTCTATATCTAACCATAAAAACCATTAATCTACTTTCGACTTCCTTCAGGGACAAATGGCATGACTTTCAGTTAGTTCACACAAAAAAGTAATAATTAAAAGAATCATTAAAAATCTATACTCTAAAGTTTAGAAAAACAAATAATTTTCATTTTATACAGTTAGAGAGTCTGAGAAGAGTAATTCAATCCTTGGTATAAATATGTGTCAAACATTGGAATCAATTTTACAGGAATTCAAACCAAAAAAAAAAAGTATGCAAATAGCCACAATGAAAAAGCAGAACAAAGCACGTGTGGTTTCGATGAAAACCCAAACCTGCAGAGAGCCTGGAGTTGGAAACCAGGTGGATGAAAGAGCCAGAAATGCAAAGTGCAGTCAATTTGCCAGGTGCCAATGCCAAGCAGTGCACCTGCCCCCACCTCTTTGTATACCCATATACTTTGGCACAGCACACCACGTCTGCTGAGAGTGACTCTCGCAGAGGGAGACGTGACCGAGAGACCATGTAAACAAAGTCATCCTGGACTGCATTTGGACCAGCAAGGCCATAAGACCCTCTTTCATCTGCACATTGTGTGATATAAGGTTTCTTCAAAACCCAAGCCACAAGTGAGGACAAAGGCAAATCAACATCTTCAAGTGAGTGGTTTTTGTTTTTTTTGCGGTACTGGGGATTGAACCCAGGAGCATTCACCCTCTGAACTACAACCCCAGCCCTATTTTTTTTATTCTTTATTTTGAAACAGGGGCTCACTAAGTTGCAGAGGGCCTCACTAACTACCTGTCTCAGCCTCCCAACTAGTAGTTACAAGTCAAGTGAGTAATTTTTAACAAACAAAAACATGGCCATGCAACCCAGAGGGCATTCAATTTAAAAGATAGAAAAGACTCATTTATCCCAGAATCTGTGTCTGTGCGTCCTCTCTACATATGTATATTTATGACTGTATCTTAATTATTCCTTCCTCTTCTTCACTGTGTGTTTTCACAAACATGCAAAGCACAAGTGATGCTGGATCAAGAAGTCCATCATATGTTAAAGGAAGATGTTATGTGGGTCAGCTTTTTGTTAGTGTAACAAATACCTGTGATGAGCATCACACAGAGAAGAAAGGCTGGTTTGGGTTCACAGTTTTGGAGCTTTCAGTTCAGGATCAGTTGGTCCTGTTGCTTTGGGCCTGTGGAGCCCAACATACATGGGGAGCAAAACCATTTACCTCATGGCCAGGATGCAAAGAAGAGGAGAAGGAGATGGAGGAGGAGGAGGAAAGGGCTGGGGTCCCACTCTCTTCTTCAAGGGCATGCCTCCAGTGACTAGAATACCTCTAACCAGGTTCCACCTCTTTTTCCTTTTTAAAAATACTTTATTGGTGCATTGTAATTATACAACATAGTGAGATTTAAAATGATACATTCGTATGTACACAACTAGTCTCCACCTTTTAAAGATTCCACCATCTCCCAAGAGTGCCAAAGGCTGGGGACCTAACCTTTAACACATGGACCTCTGGGGGGCATTCCAGATCTAAACGACAGCCAGTGTAGACGTAAACAACCATTACATAAGGTAGAACTATGTGTTAATAGAATCGGCTCAGGTGGCCGCATCCTCAGAAACACTAACAATGCCAGCCACTGACCATTCAGTGTTGTGTGCAGCACTGCCTATGCACTTGATGGGTTTTTGTTTAAATTTTAAAAGTAAAAAATAAGATTAATCTTTCTTATGTGCCTCATTGTAAATGAATTATTTTACAGTCATCATAAAAAATTAGTGCCCTGAGGCAAATCATGTTTTTAAGCCACTATAATATTTACAGAAAATCCATTGGACACAACAAATAATGCTATGATACGCTTTCTTGTTTTAACAGAAAGTTCCCAATCTAAATCAAAATACACTTCCATTGACACAAAAAGTATCAACATGGAGGAACCATTTACATAAATATTAATGCAAGGCAATGTGAACATATTTTTATGGAAATAAAGAGTTTTGATCAGGTGTTTTAAATCATTTACCTGAGTAGAATTGAAAGATAATTATAGGTAAAGAAAATGGACTGAAACTGTAAACAACTAAAGGAAGGAAGGATTGAATATGAAAAGATAATTAATGTAACTCACCTGGTGCGGGACCTGGCCAGGTGGAAATGCTCAGTGATAAATGTTAGTTTCTGCATCTTTCTTCACCCCGGCTCTCATTAAGGCTCTTGGGTGTAGGAGATAGAAACTACCATAGCGTCTGTTTAAGCCAAAAAAGTTGTTTTCTGGCCCATCATGCAGATGCAGAGTCAAGAAAACACCTTTCTATCTTTTTGTGTGTATGTGTGTGGACTTCCCTCTTGGGCCAGCTCACTCTACCTGGTGAGCAGCCCCGAGTCCAGCACCAAAGAGAGAACCTGTCTTTCCCAAAGCTTCACTCACTACCATAACCATGGTTGTCACTGACCACAACGGGGTATGATCTGACCTGAGTTTATAAGATCTATACGATCTACATAAGTGAAACCTGGACTCAGAAAGCTCTAGCAGCAACCGAAGGTGATGGCAACCTCACATGCACAGGTGTAGACTCTCCCACCCTTGGGCTAG
The DNA here is from genome assembly GCA_004027655.1 of Graphiurus murinus. NCBI lineage: Eukaryota > Metazoa > Chordata > Mammalia > Rodentia > Gliridae > Graphiurus > Graphiurus murinus. The sequence goes on along the minus strand of PVLC010007782.1, from coordinate 6,571 downwards.
AGAAAGAAGTCAGCGCTTCTCAGCCTGTGACTGCCCCCTCTCTCTTCTCCACATCAAGACATCCAAAGCATGAAAGGGATGCTCCCCCTGGAGCCAGGGCCCTCCTCTTCAGCCTAGGTTCTGGGAACTGGACGCTGCATCTACCTCCAGCACATGTGCAGCCTTATCTAGCTTCATCCTCCCAAGGATGGGGCTCAAGTTCCCAGAGCAGCCCAAAGCAGCTGTTGGCAGGACTGCAGACATCATGAGAACACACAGCTGGGGATGCCCCCATTTGTGAATGATTGAATGATGAAAGTACAGGTCACTAAGAAAATGGCAGAGGAAGAGATAAAAGCTAGACTCAAAATGGTGGGGTTGAGATTTCCAGTTCTATCTCTCCACAGAGGCAACTAATGAGTTGGAAAAACAAAACAAAACAACAACAAACAAACAAAACCCCAAAAAGCACTACTGAAAGCACTGGACTGAATCAACTTGGCTTGGTGATAGATGAAGCTCCTGCACTTCAGTAAGAGACATCTTAAACTGCCCACCATTCTGCCAGCCCCAAATCAGCCACAATGATGAGGACAGCAACGTGCACCACTGGACCAGGTGGTTGTTTCAGAGGGAGCAGTACAGACACTATCCTCAAGGAATTTGGTTGTCTGTTTTGACCATCTGGTGACTCCCTGAATGTTTCAGTCAGCATTCCAACTGCTGCAATCCAAAACACCTGATGACCACAACTCAAAAGAAGAAAGATTAATTTGCTTACAGTTCCGGAGGTTTCAGTCCCTATCAGGATGGATCACATCTCTAGAGCTCGGGGCATGGCAACGAGAAGCAGAGAGAGCAAGGGGAGAGGACAAGGGATATGTTTATACATATATTTCCAAAAGTTACCCCTCAGTGACATACCTCCTTCAGCCATACCCTACATACCTATCTTACTACCCAGTAAATCCAGCCATCAATCAATGGATGTATCTTTAATGAGATTAGGATGCTCATGATTCAATTATTTCCCCTATGAACATTTTTGCATTGCTAATGCATGAGCTTTTCCAGGGCAAACTCTAAATACAAGTCATAGCACTGAAGGACTGACTCAGAACATGCGTTCATTTCACCTGATATAAAACATTCCTAGGGCCTGGGCAGCTTCCTGGAAAGCTTTTGCTGAAAACATCTTAAGGGACAAATATTGGGTACAGCAGCAAAGATCAAGAAATAACATTTGAAGCTAGGCAAAGTGTTGCGTGCCTATAAACCAAGTACTTGGGAGGCTAAGACAGGAGGATTACAGATTTGAGGCCAGCCTCAGCAACATAGCAAGATCCAGTTTCAAAATAAAAGATAGGAAAGGCTGGGGTTATAGCTCAGAGGTAAAATACCCCTGGGGTTCAATCCCCAGCCAAAAAAAAGGTAAGAGCAATTGGGACAAGGAACACTCAGATGAAAAAGCATGGAAAGAAAGAGGCCAGAAAGGAGATTCTTGCAGGAATAAATGATTTAGAAGTTCCCCTGTATACCAGGAAATCAAGAAGGCTATTCACATGCTTGAAGATGAATAGATGTTAGGAAAAATCCTGAGAACACCCTAAGTTCTCACCTCTGGCTCTACATGAGTAGGAATTTGAGGCTAAGGCAGAGTTTTAATCAGCTTGGCCAAGTATCAAAGGAGTGTACCAATACACAAACAGTTTAAAAATACTGGGAGAATAATTTATTTTTCCTTTTTGGCTACAGGTATTTAAGGAAACTGTCAAATTACTTAGCTGACCATTAATCAAATAAAGCACAGATTTTGGTGGCCATACACACACATACATCATATCCACCACAATAGAGTAAATAACCAGAGCCCTCATAGACTCATTTTAACTCCAAAGATGAAAATAGGTTGAAAATGAAAGTATAGCAAGAACTATTCCAAGCAAATAGTCACCAAAAGAAAGCTGTTTACTATACTAATATCAGATAGAATGAAACTGATAGTCCTACAGCAATAGAGACCTCCACATCCCACTTGAACTCATAGACAACACTAGAAAAGTCAATAAGGAGGTAGAGGACTTGAGTAACACTCTAAGCCAACTAGAGCTAACAGACATACACAGAGCTCCCCACCTCCAGTAGCAGAATATTTCTTTTCTCAAGTGCACTTAGAACATTCTCTAGCACAGGCCATATGTTGAGCCCCAAAACATGTGCCAATAAATTTTAGTAAATTGAAACTATATAAAATATCTTCTCCAACCGCAAGAAAATAAATATTGTATTAATAACAGAAGGAAAACTGGAAAAGTTCACAAATGTGTGAAAATTAAATATACTTTTAGCCAACAAATGGGCCAAAGAAGAAACTACAAGTGAAACTGAGAACATTTTAGGATGAATGAAACAACACACTGATATCCACGGGATTCAGTAGCTATAAACTCCTACGTTAAAAAAGAAAAGTATCCTAAATCAATAACTTAACTTTACATATTAAAAATTATAAAGACAAGAGTGAGCTGAATTCAAAATTGGAAGAAGAAAGAATATAATAAAAATTATAGAGTGGAGATAAGTGAAATGGAAAACAAAAACAATAAAATCAACAAAACCAAAAGTGGGCTTTTTGAAAAAAAATAATGAAATGGACTAAATTTCAGCTAGACTGACAAAGAGAAAATGAAGGAACACTCAAATGACTAAAATCACAAGTAAAACTGAGGACATTGACAAGAATAAAAAGAATTATACAACATCACAAGAATAAAAAGAATTATAAAAGATACTCTAAACAATTGTATACTAACAGATCAGATAATCTAGATGAAATGGACAAATCTCTAGAAATACACAAACTACTAAAACTGATTCAAGATGAAATAGAAAACCTTTCACAAGTAATGAGTTTAATAAGTAATTATAAAAGAAAAATTCCCAAGAAAGAAAAGGTACAGACTTCATTAGTGATGTCTACCAAACATTTAAAGAATGAACACCAAATCCACTTCAAGTTCTTCCAGAAAAACAGAGGAAAGGGTACATTCTAACTTATTCTATGAAATTACCATTTCCGTATACCAAAGCGACACAAAGACATTGAAAGAACAGAAAACCATCTACATGCAAAAAGTCCTCAACAAAATATTAGCAAACCAAATCTAGCATGTATTAAGAGTCTTATACTCTAGGACCAAATGTGATTTATTCCAAGAATGCAAGGATGGTTTAATGTATAAAGAACAGATCAATTACATTGGTATGAAATTAGCAGAATGGACAAAAATTCCACATGATCATCTCAATTGAGCATTTGAGAAGACTTACTACCATTTCATGATGAAAACACTCAATGAAACAGATGTAGAGGGAAGTTCCTCCCTATGACAAAGGGCATTTGAATGAATATATAGAGGTGATGGCTGCACAGTATGTGAGTGTGCTGAATGCCATTCACACTTTAAGTGGTGGACTGCATGTTCCATAAACTTCACCTCAATTTAAAAAATAAGAAAAAGAGGAAAATGAAACAAAAAGGCAACACAGCCACCACCATGAGGAAGTGGACCAATATTTTCCTCTTCTAATGAGTCTTCTAGTTCTTAAGAAGCAAAGAAACAACTAGCATGTGTGAAAATTTGCCTTGTACCAGGCCATTTTTCTTAAGACTTTGACCATGAAATCTTCAGAACTATCCAATGAGATGTCATCATCTTTTTACTAATAAAGAAATCAAAGCACAGAGATAAAGTCATGAAGCCACAAAGTGGCAGAGCCAGAATTTAAACCAGTCTAAATTCAGAGATTATGTTCAAAACCATTATACCATACAGTGTTACAGCTCTGGAGGGGAAATAGTAGAGTGTGGAGATGGCACAAGTGAAATTCCTGACTATTCTACTGACATCTGTTTGTTTGTTTGTTTGCTATAATAAATTTGGCCACTATACATTAAGATTGATAAAAGCACACATATCAGAAGTAGGATGAAGAGTTTCAAGAGAACATGGAATATTCATTCAACTTGGCTTGCATCTACTTGAAATAGGAATAAAGTAACGAATAGAGAACCAAATCCAATTAAAATTAAATTGTTAACAATAAAATCACAAGTAGTTTTCAAACCTCTTTTTGGGATCAGACTCACATAAAACTAATATAATAAATTAATTTAAATAGTACCAAGTCCACCTACATACTTCCATGGCTAAATAAAAGCTTTCAGAGCAGTAAATAGCTTACTGATTTGTGTCAGAGTTTATATTCTAGTCCCCTAAATCTTAACATGTGCATCTTTCCAGTATATTTTACCCATAGCTACATAGATCCACCTATCAAATTTCACAGAGTTGATATAAAATAATTTGAAATGTATATTCATATAAAATGCTTAAGTTGAACTTTTTATAAACAGATGTTTCTGATATCTATCTATATATATGTTTTATTCAGGCTATATAGTTAAATATAAGTAGAATATGATACATCTTTTCACATTTCAGTTCTTGTGTCTTAAAACACAATATTGTAATATTTGTATTTCAAATCCTGCACAAAAGTTATATCAAAGCAAACATCTCCTTGAGATATAAAAGGAGATAATTATGAGAAAAAAATAGAAGCAAGAACTAGGGAATCCTAGCACCTTGGAAAAATCAAGTGAACTTGGGCAAATTGGAGGCGTGATTAAGTTTTGCTAAACCGCAAACAAGGGTTGCTAAGTATGTTTCTATTTATCTTATATCCGTGTGTCTGAAGAAAAATGTCACCCATATGTGTTTAGTTCCATTTTACTTAAGCTGAGAATAATTGTCAAGGAGCTATTTTATGTCCAGTAAGTTTTATGAGTTTAAGAAATCCTTCTTTCTCTCTCAGAACAAGCAAATGGTGTTGTGCCAGCAAAGAACAGAACTTGAACAGGGGGCAGATTGAGTTTGGTTCTAAACTTAGAGCTCACAAATTTGAGTGACTGCCAAGCCTGCGGAAATGTGTTTTCTCCAATCTTCTTAAACTGCAGGAGGCTCTCAAAAGGAAAATTGTAAACCTTTCCATTGTGAGTTTCTCTTTCCTAAACTGAAAGCCACACATTGTATGTAAGATTGTAAAGCATTTTATCAGATCTTGGTCTCAGTATATTTCCCTTTAGTGTGCCTCCCCCCGCAAAATGCCATCTTGTGATATTTTTAAGCCTATCCAGTTTCTGCTGTATAGAGAGTTAATTATCTGTGACCATTATGTTCTTGAAATTAGCCTACCTTTAACACCAAAGGAAAAGCAAGAAGTGGACCAGGGAAGTATTTATATTTTAAAAATTATACATAATCAATAAGTTCCCTCATTTCTGATGGTTCCAAAGAGTCTCGGATGACTCACTCCAGTCTTGAGGGGGATGGGAAAGCAGGAGTGAAATCAGCAGATTGATCCAGACATATGGAAGGCATGAAGATGCCGGAGAGTGGGAGAAGGGAAAGAGGGACATTGAAAACAAGGCCATGTCGACGGGTTCGCTCACTGCCAATAAGCTGAAAAAACATGCCATGGAGCATTTACCATTTAAATGGGATGACATTTAAAGAGTTCCTTTTGTTCATGTTTTTGAGACTTCTCTCTGATTCTTAAGATGGTATGAATTATTTTGCATAGTTTTATTCCTTTCAATAACTTTCTTCACCTAATCTCAAATTTTAACATTTGCATTTGCAGATAAACTATACTAACAAACATTAAGGATGACTAAATGGAAGAGTTAATATCTTCCAGAATAATTTTTTTAATGATAAGGAAAAGCTGGTATTGAGGGTCATTTTATTTCCAGATTTCATTTATTAATGATCATTTCAACTGATTAAGAATCATATCTTTATTTTCATCTCTGTAATTCTAAGCATTTGTTGCTTTCACACTTCCATTTTTTTTTCTTTCAGGATGAAACCCAATATGCCTGAAAATAGTCTTTCTATAGGTTTTGCTTCAGTCTTAGGCTAATTATTGATAAATCTGTGTTGTGTATACTCTGAACAAATATCCTAGCTCAGAATTTTAAAGACATTACCTTGCTTTTAATTTATCAAAGGAGGAAGATTATAAAGTCAGCTTTCATTGCATGCTTTTTGTTGAACATGAACTTGGAATGCTTTCCTAGTTGATTGAGATTCGCTAACAGTTGTGTTAATGGTCACTTCTACAAATAATGCGATGCCATTTCCCAGACACTCAAAAAATTATTACTCCATTTTGGTATGAAAAGTATATTTCATAAATATAAACAATGTAAGGCATCATTGTTTTGAAGGTGGATAAAACTAGGGTCATTGAATAGTTTTGCCAGAAATCAAATAAAACCAAGAAATATCTAATTAGTACCCAGCAGCCTTGAACAACATAGTTACACAGGTAGTCCCTGCTGCCAGATGGCCTGTTTAAATGCTGTTTTCATCAACTTATGATATTAGGCAAATTTATTTTCTGTTTCCTAGATTTCCTCATCTATAAAACTGGACAATCTGCCGAGACTATAGCTCAGTGATAGAGTATGTGATTAGCATGTTTGAGGCCTTGTTTCTAATCCCCAGCACAACAAAGAAAGAAA
>PVLC010007781.1:38169-61765 GCA_004027655.1 Graphiurus murinus | reverse complement strand
GACCAGAGACCTTGCAGATACTTGAAGAGGGCATAGGACCAACACTTGAACACATAGGCACAGGTAAAAACTTTCTCAGCAGGACCCCCAAAGCACAAGCAACCCTTAGGAAGATCAATCCATGGGATTGCATGAAACTGAAGAGCTTCTGCAAAGCAAAGGAAACTGTCAAGAACCTCAACAGAGAACCTACAGAGTGAATTATTATTCTTGATTCTACTATTTGCTGAATTATGTTTATTGATTTATGTATGTCAAACCATCCTTGCATCCATAGAATGAAACCAATTTGATTATGGTGAATGATATTTTAATATGATGTTGAATTCTAATTATGAGGATTCTACTGATGGTTTTTCATCTATATTCATCAAGGATATTGCTCTATAATTTCATTTTTTCTCTTGTGCCATTATCAGCTTTTGGTAGCAGAGTAACATGGCTCACAGAATGAGTGTGGGAGAAGTCTTTCTCTTTAGATTTTATGAAATAGTGAGGAGCAGTAGTTCTTTAAAATCTAGTATAATTCAACAGTGAATCCATGTGGTTTTGGGCTTTTCTTTGTTGGAAGACTCTTATTACTGCTTTAATCTCACTCCTTGTTATTGATCTATTTAGGGTTTTTATAACTTCTTGGTTCAATTTTGGTAGGTCATATACGTCCAGAAATTTGGTAATTTCTTTTGTGTTTTCCGTTTTATTGGCATATAGTTTTTGAAAATATTTTCTAAAAATGAATTTCAGTAGTATCTTGTAATATCCCCCTTTTCATCTCTAATTTTTCTTATTTGAATTGTCTCTCTTTTGGTTAGTTTATTTAAGGGATTGTCAATTTCTTTCACCTTTTCATAGAACCAATTCTTCATTTCATTGATTCTTTGGACTACTATTTTAGTTTCTATTTCATTTATTTCTGCCCTGATCTCTGTTATTTCCTTCTTTATACTGATTTTGAGTTTAATCTGCTAAACTAAGACCATTAATTGCATCATTAGGTTACTTGAGACCACTCTACTTTTTTAGTGTGGGCAACTCATAGCTATGAATTTCCCTCTTAGTACTGCTTTCCCTGTATCCCTATATTTCCATTTTTGTTTGATTTTTATAAATTTTAACATTTCCTCACTGACTTCTTCAGTGATCCATGGTTTATTCAAAAGTGTATTATTCATTATCCATGTGTTAGGGAGAAAGTGAGTCATAGGAGGAACTATAGATGAAGAAAGAGAAACTTTAGATGAGTAAAGAAGGTGACTTAACTGAAGGTGATGGCGGGGGGAGGGAAACACCCTAATGCACATGATGTATATTCACAAACATATCAAAGTCAATTACTAAGCCAAAGATGAGAAGGAGGAAAGATGGCAGGAAAGGGATGGAAATTGGGGAAGGGTTAAATGAATGTTGTGTGCATGTATGCCTCTCCCAGCTTGTACCTCATTAAGATGTATGATTATAATGCACCAATAAAAAAAAAAAGAAAGCAAGCAACAAAAACAAAAGTGTATTATTCATTATCCATGCTTTCGTATGGATTTTAGCACAAATTCTTACACAACACAAAAAACCTTCTGATATGAAACAGGTGAGCCTCCATGTCAACAGTGAAAATATCTGAGCTTTTTACTCTGTTAAGCAACCTATCCTCCTACTGGGCAGCTCTCTCTGTTAAAATGCCCAGTCACTATTTCTTCATCCTAATCTACTTTTTAAAATTTTGTAAATCATTTTCATAAACGGATTCTTCCCATTCTCATATTCTGAGTCCTAGAATATTTTTAAACTAATCATGTAAATCATACTGTTAACAGAAAAATGATATTTTTCCAAGAACTTTGGAATTTCTAGACTATTCATCCATTTGGATTTTTATTTATATTTAATAAGGCTCTTAGATTATTTCCTTAGAATTTTGAAATATGTAAATGAACTCAAAAGTACATGAGCATTTAAATTTTTGAAACAGTTGTACTCAGCTTCCTAATTAGCTCAGCTGTTACCAGCCATACACCCTATGGCCATTATTTCTGCTCATATGTCTCATTTTTCTTGTGCCAGAAACTGCATTTTAGGGAAATATTTTTTCTTGTGTCAAATGGTGTCTATTAAAAACTATTAAGTGTCTAGCATATGACGGGCTTTTACAGGTACATTCATACAAAAGTGTGACATTTAAGTGAATGGTAAGTGGCATGTAAGTGTCACTTGCTTTTCATTCTATGTATGCTTCTTCTAGCTTTATTAATTTACCCATGACTTTATTTTTATACAATACTTTTATCCATCCATATTAGTTCTCCATTTTCTAAATCCAGTTTTGCATTGTCTGTCTCTGTGGCGTTTTACAACAATCGAAAGAAACATTCACTGGATCAAATCTGAACCAATGTAAAATCATGATATGATGATTTATTCGCTTCTCCTTCCCTAACTTCCAGAGATCAAAAGAGGTTGAAGTTAATTCTCTAAAGATGTATTATTTTTCCCAATAAAGAAAGCAATCACAAGCATAGCTTTTCACTATTCATAGGAACATGTAAACTTAAAGTGAAAGGTATAGGGTACTTTGCCTTTCCTCATAATAAATCCCTGCTTAGAAATAACTCATGAAGGAGTAATCTTACTAGTGGCTCCCAGGTAATCTTCAGGGATTCAAGAAGTTTCTTCATGTTCTATATATTTTGTCCCCAATCCTCTGTGGTTACTCCCTTCCAGAATTGTCACTTTTAGCCTAGTGTTTGTCCTTCATAATAGTATCTGCCTATTGGTAGTTTAGTTTGGGTACATAGGTGTTCTGATACCCTGTGAGGAGATTTTTTTTTTCCAGATTTTAATGTTCTACCTCTCCACATCAAATTCTTTTCAAAACTGGCTCTGATATCTATAGTTAAGACTTGACATAGACAAGATTTACATACTTACTAAATATCTAGCTCTCTGCATTAGGTAGGGCCAGAGGCTTTAAGAAGTCTCATGTTTCACTTATAGGACACTACACTGAAGAACAGGGATGAGTACTTTATGTTTTTCACTCTCCTTCCATGGTGACCTCTGAGACCATACATTCTTGATGGTATAGTATGAGTCCCTGAGTGAATTTGCAGAGAACAGCTTTCGAAGCTCAGCACCATAGATCTGCTTTAAATTTGCATGAGCAAATATGTATTATGGTTATTTATTATATTTATATATTTGTTAGATTATTACGTTATATGTTTACTAAATTAAAATATTTATGAGATTTTAATTTTTTTCAACTGAAGCATAGCATAGATCATCCTGTCTAGTAGACCAGTGTGGACTCTTGTACCTTCTCTTGGAAATCTTAATTTGATGAAGTTAGGACTGATTGGTCACACTTTTCACACATAATGAGCCTCCTACTCTAGATAGTAAATTTCTCAATGGCAGAACTTTCCTCTCATTTGTCAATTCCCATATATTAGTACAGTGCCTGTCTTAAAGTAACCTAATTTTTATATCATCTAGCTTGATTTTTCAGTTCTGATGCTAACCTTTCCAGAAGGTCTTATATTGGTTTCTTTTTCTTCCCCATTCACCTGCCTCACTTTACCGTTAGCAATAAAATGCAAGTGAAGTCTGTTGATCCAAGTGAAGGCTCATTGATCTCTTGTTGGCCCTTAATTTCTGCTTCACCTTTTGAATTTGGTTTTTAGGTCACCCACAGGTTAAGATTCTACCAGCTCTCTCTCCAGGGGGTGGGTAGAGAGGGGTTTGTCTTCATGAATCTTGCAGATGTTCTCCTTTTACTCAAAGCAAATTGCCCTGGTGCTGCTACCTTCTCTATGTGAATTAAGGCAAGTTAATGAACTTTGTAATTCTTAATTTTCCCTTCCTCCTGGGGATTGTATTAGTTACTTTTGCATTATTATAATGAGATCCCTGACTCAGGCTCAGTTATTTACTCACAGGTTTAATGCCATGGTGCTGGAATCAGCTGAGTTCTCATGTTTCATCATGGCAGATAAGGAGAGACAAAGAGAATGGACAGGGCCAGGTTCACTCATCTTTATGGAAATACTGTCCTCAGAACTTAAGAGGTTGAATGAGAACTACCAAACTATCACACTTGAACTATCTTATGCCCTCAATTCCTAAGGAGTACCCACTAGGCCCCACTTCTTAAGGTTCCACAGTACTTCCAATTTCTCCACCCTGAAGATCAAGCCTTTAATCACAATGGACTCTTGGGAGACATTTGACATACACCCAAACCATGGGAGGGCTGTTGGAATGATATATGAGATTCGTATATGTAAATTACCTGAAGCAATCGACACTCCTTATGTTCAAGTCCTGTTACATGACATTGAAATAGAAGTAAGTTTTTTCTCCAAGTCTTAGTTTATTATATTAACCTATAAAATGGTAATGACAGTTCTTAGTTTTGAAACTACTAAACTCATTTTAAAAATTGAAGATGATTTGAATGAAAGGAGCCTAAAATAAATCATTTGCATGAAAGAAATAAGATGCTGTTTTTAAGTTTTCTGTAAGTAAACTTTTTTTAAGTATTTCATAATGTAATAGAATAATTTTAGGAGTAATATGTTAGTAATTAAGAACATCACCATTATCAAAATGCTTTGCTTACCAAAATGCAAAAATAATTTAGCAAAATGCAAATAGCTTTTTCACCAAGCTTCTCAAAATAAATCATTACCATTTCATCACCAAATAGAATTGCTTATTAATGTTTTCAACTTCATTAAACAAGCACTGGCTTAATATTCTCCCACCCCATATATATAAATATCTTGGATGAACAACAAAGCTGGAGCCCAACCCAACCCATTCTTCTAAATCCAGCCTTTGGTCACAGGAAATGACATAGTAGGGTTTCACTAGCAGATGAGTGCCACATCTGAGCACGTTTCCAACTATAAAATCCAAATTTCCTGTGTTAGGAGGTTTTGGATGCTGATATCCTGGACTGGCCAGATGCTATATCACTGGCAGTTTTGCCCATGTTTATCCTTAAACCTTAACATCACAATAACCCCATGGAGCTTTTAAAACACACACATATATATTTTATGTTTACTGTAAAATTTAAGAAATACAAAGTAGAGACCAGGCATATATGTGGGAAAAAAAATCCACTGGTATGTCTAATGGTCATCCTCAATTACTGACTTGGATCATTATGAAAAAGATTTTTTTAAATGTACTATTTAAAAGGAAGCAGCTGCATTTCCTGGTACTCACTATCAGATCCACCCAGAAAGCCTTTAAGATTCAATAATTGTTTCTAATTACTCCTATAGAGCCTTCTTAACATCATCATATTCAAATTTTAAAGAGCACCAACAACAATATCTCAAAATTCACTTTTACAGAATTTTTACTACTTCAAAATAAATATAAAATCCATTTATATGGTCAAATCCATAGCTAATTAAATCTGGTTTGATCTTTTCAAGTGGCAATGAAACTAGTCCTTGGGGAGGTATAATTAGTTTTTATGATTTTGAGCCTTTAAATTCCAAACATTCCAAATGGCCTTTAATAATCACTCATAAATCCCCTGTTGGATATATTTATATTTGCATCCTGATTTATAGAACAGGAATAAAATATCTCCAATTCTTGAAGAAATGCTTATTTACTAGGTGGTTTTAGACATTTTTCCTTCCTATGTGACTGAGGTGTTTTGTGAACACTCGAGTTTGAGACACAGTGTGAACAAGGTGTAATTCCCTTAGAGCAGCATTCTATCCAATTACTTAATTATGCCATGTTTTGTTTCATACTGTCCAAACAGCCTTCTAATTACAAGTTTGCACCCAACTAGAATTCTCCTCTTGGAAAAATAACATGCTGACCCATCGGCAAGAGTCTCAGCAGGAATTATGCTCTTTTTAAATTAATAAGTTGATATTTGCATTTCTATGCAACCAGCCTTTTGAATAAGACGAGTTTGTTTTAATTCTCCAGGTCTGATAAATTTGCACTTCTGGGATTATTAAACTAAATGCCAGACCCTGATTCATTGTGACCCAACCAGGTCAGGTCCTCAAGGCGGGCACTTCCCACACCTCATTGGCTGACACCTCTGTATTTATCATTGTTGCTTCTATCACAACAATGTCCTGATTTTCATTATCCACTGCATTGTATAGAGCATATTGCTTCCTTTTCTTCATTTTTCCTGAAATAACTATTTTAAATTTCAAGGATGGCTATCTAAATCTTGAATTCTGAATGTAATGACAAAGTGCACATTTTTCTTTTATTTGTGTGTGTGTGTGTGGTACCGGGGATTGAACTAGGAGGCATCATTCTACCACCAAGCTATACCCCCAGCCCTACTTTTTAACTTTTTATTTATTTTGAAACAGGGTCTCACTAAGTTGCATAGGACCTCACTAGGTAGCTGAGGCTGGCCGAGAACCTGGATCCTCCCATCTCAGCCTCCCAAATGCTGGGATTACAAGAATGCGCCACCACGCCCGGATCACATTTTTCTTTAATATTGCTTCCCTGTTTTTATAAACTGTGAAGATCTCCCAATAATGATTATTTTTAGTTTATTTTTCCTTCATGTGTCATTCCATTAAATCTGATTTGTTAGAGTTGGGCATGGTGGTACATGCTTGTGATCCCAGTATTTGGAAGGCTGACACAGGAGGATCGCAGGTTTGAGGACAGTCTCAGCAAGTAGTGAGACTCTCGTCAACCTAGCATGATTCTGTATCCAAATAAGAAATAAAATTGGACTGGAGGTATAGCTCGAAGGTAGAGTGTCTCTGGGTTCAATCCCCAGTACAAAAAAATAAAAAATAAAAAATAAATAAAAAAATAAATCTGATTTGTTAGATCTTTGATTTCTGAAGAATGGCAGTTTTTGATGCTCCTTTCAACATCTAGAAACATCCTTAGTGGCAGCTTGTTGCATGTGCTCAGGAAGCATGCAGGGCAAGCACAGCATCCTCACAGTCACCATGGCCCCAAGCAAAGAGCGTGCCACATTTTACATGACAGTCAAGGTACTTTCTCCATAATTTTATCTTTGCAGCCTTCTCTTTCTGATCCCTAAGATTCTAGAAACTCCATTACTCATACTGATCTTGACCTAAGCAGCTCTGAATTTTCAAGAATTGATTTGATATTTGTGTGAATTCCTACAGCAAGCTAGACACAATGGATTAAAATGGTCTGTTTTGCTATTGTTGTACTGGGTTGCTTGCTTTATATTGGGTGTGATTTTGGAAGGACAATCTATATTGCACTGGGGAGAAGTCAAGAAAAGAGGAAAATTATAAGGGAGTGATTTAGAAAACTGACAATCATTGAAAATAGTTAAGATTTATCTATACCAATTCTTTATCTCAATACCAGTGTTAATGTCTGAAAAACAACATAATTCAGTGTTTTAAAAAGTTTTCAGTGGATTACAACACCAAAAATAAAATAAAATTAGAAAGAACTGTTAGATGTTGACAAATAAGTAAAAAATAGTGCTTACACATTAGGTCTGGTTGGCTCTAACTCAAGCTAATGCTCAGTTGAGCAATAGCCATCAAGAATCCAAGTTTTTAAATTTGCAAGCCAGGCATGGTGGTGCACGCTGTAATCCCAGTACTTGGGATGCTGAGACAGGAGAATTGTAGGTTCAAAGCCAACCTCAGCAATTTGGTGAGGTTCTCAGCAAATTTCAGAGATCCTGTTTCCAAATAAAAAACAAAAGAATGGCTGGAGGTGTAGCTTGGAGGTAGAATGTCCCTGGGTTTGATCCCCAGCAAAACACACACATACACACTCCAAATTTGTGAACCAGAGGTTGGAAATACTATAACTTGGTGCTTCTCTAAGTGTAGCAGTAAAATCCTAAGAATCACTTAGAAGTGCTTCTTCAAAAATAAAGAGTATATTTTTTTATACTGAGGTTTGAACCCAGAGCCATTCTACCTTCAAGATGCACTCCCAGCCCTTGGATAAGGGTCTCCCTAAATTACTGAGGCTAGCCTTGAACCTGCAATCCTCCTCTCTCAGCCTCCCAAGATTACAGGCATGTGCCACCACACTAGGAGAAAAGGCAAAGGGGTTTAAGTCAAAATCTCTAAGAATCCTGATTAGTTAATCAAAATATACAAAGAGAACCCAAAATTGTATTATTTAGAGGCTTTTCCAGGTAATTCTTACACACATTAAAGTTTTAGAAGCACATCTACAGTTTTGGTATGGATTTTATTCTATTTGTTTTTCTTATCATTTTATGTGTGAATTATATGTGAAAGCTGAGAATTATGAATCAGCAACTAAGAAACAAAGCCCCTTGCAGTAATGAGATCCCTGTGGTTTTCCTGAAGATATTTGAAGACCTGTTGGACATTCTAGATCTGCTCCAAAATAAGCGGATCCCAACATCCCACACTCCAACTTTGTTCCACATACATGCTTTCTAGCACACTGCTAAGTGCGGGGATGTCAGTGAATACTGAAAGAAAGAGATTGCTTGGTTTGCTGCAAGACTGGCTTAAAGAAAACAAGGCCCCACTGACGATAGACAGCGCTCTCTTGCTAAGCTCAGAGCTACAATGCAGCGAAACATTTGTTTTGGGGAATTTGCTCACAGCTAAACCTGAGGCTAAGCTGAGTGGTTGTCTTACAGAATTAAGTTATTTACATGATGAATACAATGATAAGAGACTTCTGGAGGATAAGGACCACTTATAAAGTAGATGCACAAATATAGGAAAATACTATTATTGAAGATATGAGAAGAACTCCAAGCCTACTGAAATTTGTTGTTTTATATTTTCTTATTAAGTCATGTATTTCTTGTAGCAGCTATCATTTTGTGCGTAGAAAAAAAAAAACACAGTACCCCAAAAGAATATTAGTATCTGTCCCTTTTGTTGACTTTCTTCATAATGAAAACAGAGGCACTTGCTATTCCAAGTATAGGTTTATTTTCTTTCTCTTTTTTTTTTTTTTTTTTTTTTGTGGTACTGGGGATTGAACTCAGGGGCATTCTACCTCCGAACTACACCCCCAGCCCTATTTTTTATTCTTTATTTTGAAACCGAGTCTCACTAAGTTGCGGAGTGCCTCGCTAGGTAGCTGAGGCTGACTGCGAACCCGGATCCTCCGGTCTCAGCCTCCCGAATGCTGGGATTACAAGCGTGCGCCACCACGTCCGACTCGGTTTATTTTCTCTTGAGACGAAAAATCTAGAATACAACATATGAAGTTCAGAGTCAAAGGTCCTTTACAAAGCCATGGAATCTCTAGTCTAAAGAGGCCAGACTTCCTCTCAGCCTTGGTAGCTTCCCCCTATCTCTTTCAGAAAGAAAAGAAAAGAAGAGGAGAGGAGAGAAGAGATGAGGCAAGAAGAGAAGAGAAAAGAAGGGAAGAGGAGGGAAGGGAAGGGGAGGGGAGGGGAGGGAAGGAAAGAAGGAGATAAGGGAAGAGAAGAGAAGAGAAGAGAAGAGAAGAGAAGAGAAGAGAAGAGAAGAGAAGAGAAGAGAAAAGAAGATGGAAGGAAGGAAAGGGAAGGGAAAGGAAAAGACAGAGATTGATGGATTAAACTTTACCAGAGACTGATCTGGGGGCAGAAACATTTGGAAATGCTACAGAGCGAATGAAGTTTACACTCCTAAGTCCTTCCCTTGCAGATACTCATTGCCAGTTCCTCTGTATGGAACCTGGCAACATATTCATTTTCAGTCATGTTTTTGCTGTAAAATGGGAGATTCTCTAACTGAAGTCAGTTAAGATTACTGTCTCCATTGTTTCTCTTCTCCTGTAAGATAGTATTGGAAATGGATATTAGGAGGCTATAGCTAGTGAGAATCTGAGCTGGAGAATGTAGTTAGGATTTGGAGGAACATATTTATGTGGTTAGCAGTCACTTCTGGGTATCCAGTGATGGCCAGCCACTCCAGGGTACTGGCACTTTTAGGAGCACATCTCTTGCTCACTGCACTGATCAGCCTTGTGTTGAGCATTATAATGATGTGAGTATGTTTTATGGCTCTTGGAATTGGAATCTTATGGGTTGCGAAAGTAATACAATGTTTGAAATATATGGAGTCAGAACCTAGTTTGTGGATAATTCTTCTAATCATCAGATGTATCAAGTTATAAACAGGACATGCGGTTCCCTTACTCTTTTCTGTCAGGAAAGAACTTAATAAAAACCATATAGAGTACATAATACAACATATTTTTTTCTTTTTTGATACAAACAGTAAGAAAATAGAACTTATCATGTTTCCTGTGTAATACTTGGGTTAGCATTACAAAAGCAAGTGTTTGTGTGTGTGAAGTCACGGGCTTAGACATTCCAACTATATGAAATCTAATAAAAAGTTTGTTCAGCTCAGCTTGAAAAAGCCAATTATCTTTCTCTTCTTTTGTAGAAAATGATTGTGCAAGATCTTTGTCATATGAAGCAGTGATCAAATATTACAAAGCCCAAAATATATAGAAATAAGCATTATAGAAGGGTGTGCTTGGCCAGGTGAGGTGGCACATGCCTGTAAGGTACTTGGAGGATCACAGGTTTGAGGACAGCCTCAGCAAATAGTGAGACTCTCATCAACCTAGCAACCCCTGTTTCCAAACAAAAATTAACAAGGGCCGGGGGTATATTTCAGAGGTAGAATGCCTTTGGGTTCAATCCCCAGGAACACACACACACACACACACACACACACACACACACACACAGAAACACATAAGAAGGGTGCATTATGACATTTACGATATTTGTGATCTTTTAAAATATGCAAGTTTCTGTGCTCCTTTTCTATCAATCCAAATAATTAATTACTGCTATATCTTACTCCTTTTGTTTTTCTTAAAAATGACTATCAATTTTTATAAGTTTCAGGTCCCATAAAATCTTGTTCTTGTTCTTCCTGGGAGAAATAAATGGAGGATATTAAAATGTCTTAAGTATTCAACTAAAAAAAAAAAAATACAGCTCTGAAAATCAGTCTCCCAAACTGTATAGAGTAGCTTGAAACTACCAGGTCTCTGCCTTTCAATATTTTTCTGTCTCTGTCTCTTCCTCTTTCTCTTTCTTAACACACACACACACACACACACACACACATACACACACACACACACACACACACACACATGCGCGTCCCTTCTGTCTAGACTTTGCATAGTTTAGAGAACAGAACAGACATTCCGCACATTCAATGTTGTAATTTACATAAGCGATCAGTCAACCTCAGTGAGAAAACACTACAGTGGATTTTGTTTCCTTGTCTCTACAAAAGGCCAAATGATATTTCCCCTCTGCTGACTCCAAATCAACTTAGCAATTTCATTCTTCTCAAGCCTTTGTGTCTCTAAACAAGGTTCACAGCTCTGGTTTCTGAGAGCAATCTATAAACTCCTCTTATATTCCTGGGAAGTTGTCCTTGATTGCTGCAGATGCTAACTAAAAAAATAACAACTCAAAACCATTCAGAAACAAAACAAAACAAAACAACATGCAGTTCTTTCTGGAAACACACACACACACACACACACACACACACACACACACACGACATACCATTCATCATTTGAAGAGATCATCATCAAACTAATGACTAGATTTTTTTTTTTTCCTTTCTGTAACTTTGCACAAGGGGAAATCATTCAACTGGATGGTTTTATGCTGAAAGAAACTTGGGAAGTTTTCTCATTTACTCCAATACCCACAGAAGCTATGTAGGTCACTGCTAGGCTGTGAGCCAGCTTCCCCACCCGTGGTCCAGTGCTTTTCTGGTTCTACTCTTAAGCCCTCCAGCCCTCTAACAAAAGACAGCAGGACTATAAGAGCAAGAGAGTCAAACTCAGCATCACAAAATCAAGTCAGGACTTAAACTAGATGGAACTGAGACATGTGGACAATTTGGGAGCTCTAAGAAAAACCAGATCAAGCAAAATGCAACAGTGTACTACAAATATTAAATCATCACTCATTCAGCTAGTATCTACTGATTATGCATTATGAGCCCATCACTGATCTAGGTACCAAGTATAAAACAATGAACAGGACAGACATAAGACTTACCCTTAGGGTGCATATGATGTAAAGACAAATTTTATTTTATTGCAGTACTGGGGATTGAACTTAGGGGCATTCTGCCTCTGAGCTACACCCCCAGTATTATTTTTTATTCTTTATTTTGAAACAGGGTCTCACTAAGTTGCAGAGGGCCTCACTAAATAGCTGAACCTGGAGAGCCCGGATTCTCCCATCTCAGCCTCCCAAGTCCTGGGATTACAAGCGTACACCACCATGCCCGGCTTCATTTTTTAATTATTCAATTAGCAGTACTGAATGATGGATTTAAAAATATAGAAACACAATTGTAAGGATTTAATTATTTAAATTATTATTTCATACCGTTGTGAGAGTTGCCAGGGAAATGCATATTATGCAATGAAAATACATAACATTATTTGTAGAAATAGTGAATTTTCTGAGGAATAGACATTAAATCTAGAACCAGAAGAAGAGTGAGTCTAGGTAGGAAAACAAAGTTGAGAAAATGTGAAGACCCACCAGCAGGAAAGCCTTGTTGCAGTCAAGGCAGAGGAAAATAAGTTTTTTTGGCTGCAGAAAAAAAATGAGCGAGAGGGAGGTAGCACAATATGAGATCAGAAACCTGGATAGGAACCAGGTCATATAAGAGCCAGCCTTGAACTTTACTGTAAGGACAGAGATTTCAGAGAAGTATTCTAGGCAGGGATTCAGATGCTGATGCTGCAAGAGAAACACTGTTTTAAACCTTAATTATTAAGGAGCAGAAGCAGACAAAACTAGTAGGGCTATTACCTGCGAGAGAAGCTGCTGGAGGAAAACCGGACTGCAAATCCCAGGGATCTGTGCATGAGGGAAGGTCATGGGTTAAGTCTGGGAAAAACAATCGAGTGTGGACTGCTGGTCCAGTGGAAAGCGGAAGTGGGGTTGAGGCTAATGAAAGGGCAGGTTACGTTGAACTCTAGACAATTCTCTGGGAAAACAGAGTTTCAGTAAAATGACAAAAAAAAAAAAAAAAAAAAAAAAAAAAAAAAAAAAAAAAAAAAAAAGTCAGGGGAATAGCTTTCTTGAGAAAGATGCAAGAGACTGTATTTTCTACCAAGATCACTGTGGAGATGAGATCCATGAGTGGAGAAAGGTCAACTGTAGCCCAATATGGTCAGCAGCTATAATAGCTACAATATAATGACCACTTACTATGTGACAGGTTGTGTTAAACCAACTTACTCTCCTACGCATTGTTTTTTTTTTCCTAGTCTCTAAATAGGACTGAAAATTTCAAAATACAAGCAACTCAAAACATGCTCTCTTCACAATCCCTGTGAATTTATCATACTGGTTAAAAGCTGGGCTGCAGGGGTAGGTTTCCTGGAATTCAAACTTGGCTTGTTTTCTAGCATGTGCTAAATGAGTGTGTATCATATGCTTAGTACTCTTCAAAGCATTAGGGCTAAACTGGCGAGTGTCAGCATAGTTCTTCTCATGTAGCTGACAATTTGGTTGAGAGTCTTGTAGTCAGGAGCATATATTAATCAAGGATACACAAAAAATATCAAATTTCAACATCTATTTAAGACAACATGCCATGAAAAAATATTCATGACTTTGGTTTAGGAACGTTTGCATAAGTGGAAGATTTTAGTCAGTTAGGAAAATAAATGAGGGCTTCCTCAGGAAAGTGACCATTATGTTTTAATCCAAAAGATATTAAAGAATTTACTAGTGAAAAGAAGAAAGCATAATCATTCCAAGCAGGAAAACAAAGGCCTCAAAGACCTTACAGCAAGTGTTGGGAAAGTGAGTTTAATGATGGATGCACATAAATTACAAAGGAAGTTGGGAAGAATGATGTAAGTGTTTGTGGGCTATGTGAGAATTTAGTCCTTTATCTTAAGAGTATAGATACAGCCAGGTGTGGTGGCACACACCTATAATCCCAGAATTTGTGAAGCTGAGTCAGGCAGATCACAGGTTAGAGGTTAGCCTCAGCTATTTAGTGAGACCCTGTTTCAAAATAAAAAGTAAAAAGAACTGAGGATGTAGCTTGGAGGTGGAATGGCCCTGGGTTCAATCCCTAGCACCACATGCAAATTAGATAGATGGTAAATAGATAGATGATAGATTGATTGACTGATTGATTGATTGATTGATAAATGCATCTAGCTCACCAGTAGAGTGTCACTGGATTCTATTCTCAATACCAAAAAAAAAAAAAAAAAAGAAAAAAAAATATAGGTGCAGATTTGCATTTTGATGAGATCACCTTATGTGCTTTATTGAGAATGCATTTGATAGAAGCAAGAGCAAATCTGGTAGTCTAATAAGAAGGTTATAAAAATAGTCCAGACTTGAAATGATGGAAAACTTAAACTAGAGTGAAGGTAGTAGATAGGAAGAGAAATGAGTTGATGAGGAGATTCTTGGAAGGTAATATTGAGAGCATTTGATGAAGGATTGAATTAAAAATTGTGGGAGAGTGAAATATTGCTAAGTTCTGACTTGCAAAATCCAAAGAATAGTGGTATTATTCACAGTGATACATAACAATGAAAGTACACAAGGCTTCAGAGGTGAGTTCATAAATTTAGTTTTGCAGATGTTGAGTTTTAGGTTCTCTTGAAGTACTCAAGAGATGCAAAAGAGGCACATGCATACTTCTATCTGAAAATAAGGGAAAAAAACCATGAGTTGGAGATGTGAATTTAATATGCCTTATATACATTGTCATTTATTTCAGTACTAGACATTGAATAGGGGATTCTCTACCACTGAGCCCTTTTTATGTTTTGAGGCAGGATCTCTACGTTTCTGAGGCTGGTCGTGAACTTCAGTCCCCTGGCCTCAGCTTCCTGAGTAGCTGGGATTACAGGCATGAGCCACAATGCTGGATTTTTACATTGTCCTTTAAAGTAAGAGCAATAAATGAAACTGTCCAGGGAGAAAGGGCCTAAATTAATCCCAACATTTAATTGCTGAGAAAAAGATGAGTCTACAAAGACAAAAAGAACTTCCAGAAATGTCCAGAGAAAAGGGAAGAGAGTTTTGAGAAGAGTAAAAAGAGACGCCCTGTCAAAAGCTGCTATAATGTTAAGAAGAGACCTTTCCTATTCCCTGTAGGTTTAGCACCATGGAGGCTGTGGCGCCTCAAACAGGCCATGTTAGTGGCAGCCATGTTGGAATGGGTTTATGCATGATGAGAAGACTGAGAACCAATCTGAGCAAATGTAGATTGTAAGTATAAGAGAAGTTTTTGAAAAGTTTAATTAGGAGAAACAAAAGAAAAACAGAAAAAGAATTGTTAGGATTTGGATTTCTTTGGAATGAATAAAATGATTAGATGGAAAACTGAGGAAATGTAGATGAAAGTATATATATTTTCTGTTTGGCATGAGAACAAAGGGAAGTAATAACTAAGGGTATGGGGTCTAGGACTTATTTTTTAAGGACTATTTTTATTCCTTTTTTATGAGTTGTAAATATTTATAACAGCACAATTCACAGTAGCCAAGCTATGGAACCAGCCTTGATGTCTGCCAACAGATGAATGGATTATGAATTGTGGTATATATGCACAATGGAAGTTTATCAACCATAAAGAAGAACAAAATATGTAATTGGCAGGAAAAGGGATGGAACTAGAGAATATTATGTTAAGAGATATTTATCCGTTTCAGAAAGTGAAGGGTCATATATTTTTACTCATATGTGGAAACTAGAGAGAAATTGGGAAACAAAGAGGACTTCAGGTAAAGGAGGGGAGACACTAGAAGAATAGTGAAAGGGAATTTGGGGAGGGGGGTAGGGAGGTGAAAACTGAAACTTGATGAAGGAAACAGTTCAAATAATGCTTTTCACATATGAAGCTTTCAATATTATGTATGGGGAAGGAGGGGAGCAGGTGGATCTAGAGGGAAACACATAAGTGCTGTCTGCACATAAGTTTCTATCACTCTGATCCTCTTCATGATGTGTAATTAAAATGCACCAATAGAAAATATTTCTTTTATTGCAGACTGGCAAATAGATTGGAGAAGTCTATGAGAATATATGAAGTCAATTTTAAGGTCATTGTTTTAGTCCAAGAAAAAGATGACTTGACCTAGGGCAGAAATGATAGATAAGTTCAAAACAGATGTTGAAGTGAAATTTACAAGACTTTTTAGTTGTTTACACATAGGAAGAGATGGAGAGACAGAAATCAAGGATGATCCTCAAAGTTCTTGTGTGGATGACCAGATGGATGATAGCATTGCCCACTAAGAAGGGGAACTATAGGGAGCTGCTTTGTGAGGTGGGACAGACATGTATTAAAGTTAGACATGTTCAGTTTGAGGTACTTATAAGAACACCGAATACAAATAGTCTGTAGGCATTAAAATTGGAGCTAAGAATAGAGAACTAATAAAAAATAGTATTTGGCAGGGTGAAGCTCTGGATTATACACCACGGTGACTAAAGTTATGGAATAAAATATTAATGAAGAACTGTTATTTGATTTAGGACATCAATGACTGTGCTAGCAGCCATTTCAATGTTAGTGTGGAAACCAAGTTTTAGACTTAATAAAATGTAAAGATGAAGAAAGAGTATGCAGACAAACACTTCAAGAAGTCTGTAAAGAGTTGAAGAGGCAGGGGTAACTTGAGGCAGCCATTGTGCTGAATCAGCCACAAACATTATGTGGCTCATCATATGCTTTTGCTGTCACCTGTCTCCAAGATCTTCAGCTCCAGTAAAGACAAACCAACTTTGTTAAGCAAACACTGGCTTATTACCTCGTCTCATCTTGGCCTGGGAGCACCAAGCTGCCCTGTTGGCTACTTTTATGCAGCCAAGCTGACCAGCTGCACCACTGGATATTTTGGCTTTTCATGTCATTTCTGAGCTTAGATGAATCACAACCACACACCGCACTGACAGATTCCAGGGTGGAATCCGACATCCCAAACTACCAGACAACAAAACTCGAAAAGCAGAGATGTTAACCCCTCGAAGGCCATATATTTCCCAGTAGAAACGAACTAAGAATGAGTTATGTGAATCAATTCCCTTACCTTTCTCCTTCCTGGAGAAACTGTAAATATTAAACTGTTGTGGCGAATATCATACCTGTTGAACCATCTGCTGCACAATTTAGAGCTTAAAGTGAAGGGGCATCCATTTGGTGACACCTCATTCAGGGTTACTTTACATTGTTCCTTGCCTCACTTTTAATTTTCCTCTCAAATAAGGCATTGACACTTTCATCTTTGTGTCAGGCCCTCTTGTTTATAGTAAACTTGAACTTAAAAAAAGGGTGGGGCCAGGAAAGATTTTTAATTTTTTTTTTAAAGATGGATAAGACCTTAAAATATTTAACTAGTGATTAAAAGGACTCAATTTGGAAGAAAATGCTGAAGAATTATCACTGGGGTAAGGTTTTTAAGTAAAGAGAAGGGATGGGATCTTTAGCCCTTTAGCCTGCACGGAAGGTGAAACTAAGTTTTCTTGAGCTTTAATTATGTGCCAGGATCTCTTCCCAATGTTGGGAATATTTTATTCCTCTTTTTCCTTCTTTATTATTATTATTTTTGTCTTCACGCCATTTGTTTAAGTAGTTTTTACCATTATCCTCATGTTACAGATGAAGAAACTGAGGCATAGTACTACTAACGAATTTTTTCCAAACAGTTTGGGTGGAAGAGACAGAATTTTATCTCGGGTCTCTATTTCTAGAATCAGTGTTCTCACCTTGTGCATTTTACTGAGTATCTATCATTAGAATAAGAAAATTTCATTGAAATTAGAAGAAAGAGAAGTTGAATGCAGTTGCAGATTTGAAGATTTTTATGGTGGAATGGTGAAGGAATTTCCAACAGATTTTTCAAAATTATCCAGTAGACTGTGAACAATGAATAGAATGATTGATGATTTGTTGGAAGTTTGTCTACAGTATGGAAACTTTAAAATAACTTCATCTGTAGCCTCGCTCCTTGTCAATTCCTTTAACACACTCACAGGGCTCCTACCCTCCTCTCAGTCTCATCTCTGCTCAGGGCAGCAGAGTGATCCTGTTAAACTCAATTTGGATGGCATTGCTCTGTTCAACTCACCAACAACTTCCCATCTCACTGTAAAAGTCAAACCATTCTCGTACCTGTCTCCTCCTTGAACTCCTCTCCTACTTCTCTCCTCCTGTTCACTCAGCTCCAAACTTGCATGAAAGCACCAGTCATTATCCAAATACTGTCATACCTACTACTTCCTGTCTCCAAGAGAGAGGACCCTTTCTCAAGATATCCAGGTCACCAGTCTATATCTTTCAGGAGTTTCTCAAAACATAACTCTCAGAAAACACTTGCCTTGCCACACTAAGATCTCAACTGTCCTACAGACATTTCTTATCTTCTTCCCTTCTTTACTATTTTTCTGTTTAACTCTTATAATTACCTATCATATATATATATATATCATATATATATATATACATATATATTTAATTTTTGTCTTATTGTTTGTATTTCCCACTACAATTTAAAGCTCCCCAAGGGAAGAGCTTTTTATCTGCATTTTCACCACTGCATCCCTAGCAGCTAACACCCTGCCTGGCTCTTAGCTGCTTAATAAATATGCATTGAATGAGAATTGTTGTAGAGGGTGACAGAGTCATGTACTTAGTAAAATGTACTAAGTTATTTAGATAACAGAAAACATCAAGTTGAGATGGTGACCAGGAATTTTTTTATTTTCTGCTACAGCTTTCAATTGGCGCTTCTTGGGGTGGGGCATTTTTCTTACACTGGAATTTGTCTCAGAAAAGCCTTTTTCTCAGTCTTGTGTTCTACCATAGGAAAAAAATCTTGGACCGCTTTTTATATGTTATGAATCTTAGACAAAATCTAGTGATAAGCCACTTTTAGAAGGTTTTTTAAAATCCAGGTGAGAGTTTCTAATTGTTAGATGTAGTATGTATATTCTAAGTAAAGAAAGTTGTTTTCACATTGACAAGGTGAGTCTAAGTTCAGACCTTAAGTTATACATCTATTTTTGCTTTTTTTCACATTTAGAAAAAAAAAACAAAACCTTCAGCCAGGAGTGGTGGCGCATGCTTGTGAGACAGGAGGATCCGGATTTGTGGCCAGCCTCAGCTGCTTAGTGAGGCCCTCCACAAATTAATGAGACCCTGTTTCAAAATAAAGAATAAAAAGTAGGACTGGGGGTGTAGCTTGGAGGTAGAATTCCCCTGAGTTCAATCCCCAGTACCTCAAAAATAACAAAACCAAAACCCAAAACAAACAAAGACAACAACAACAAAAAAAACCCACTTGAATTTGTTGGCAGACAGGTGAATTCATAGCTTAGATGCTCTGTCCAGTGAGCATTTAAGTATGGTCACAAACCAGGCTCAGAGTCTTGCTATGTAAGTTAGTACATTTCCATCTAATTTTCCATTCCCAAGAAATGGAAAAGATTGAGTCATTAACGATAAGAAGCTTCCTAATTGAGGCAAACAAGTCTTTTACTTCAGCATGGAAAGTTAAAACTAGCCATAATGGAGAAGCCTGAAGGTAAAGGACATGTTAGATTGTAAAGATGTAAGATTTTTTAAAATTTTATTTACTTACTTATTTATTTTCTTAATTGGTGCATTGTAATCATGTATCTTTGTTAGGTGATGGGGGAAGGGGGCACCCTAATGCACAAGATGTAAGATTTTAAAGAAGATACCATGATCTTCAGCTGACTAATGGTACTCACGCAGGAGAAGTGTTTACTCAAATTTCCTGTACACAGGAAGCCTCTGAGGTGCTTACCCAAATTCAGGGCCTAATGTGTAAACATTTCTAAGACTGAGACCCTAGAATTTAAATTTTAATAAGCATCACAGCTGTTTTTATTGAAGTTGTTAGTACACCAAATATGAACAAACATTGTTGTAAGATATAACTCATAATAATTAAAAAGAAAGCAACATTGGCTTCTAAGTTACCAAATTGGTAAAATTCTGATACAAAAGAAAAGCTGTATGTTCCTAAAGAAGGAAGTTTTATATCCTTATTCAGAATCTTCACTTTTATTTCAAACAAACTTATAAAACAATTGCTTGGTTATTCATTTTTAATTTTTATAATTGAATTGAAACTGCAATTAGGGGAGGGAGTTACTTCTGCTAAAGCTGGTCGAGTTGAAGTCTAATAAGAAGAACTAACAGCTTAGAGTCTGTCAGGAATTAAAAAAGCAAAAACCATTCTGCAAAAGCATGCAGAAGTAAGGAAAGAATTGTAGTCTAAGATCTCTTTAGAAAGGGATAAACAGATTTCAAAAGCTCCACTGAGTATCACTGCATTACAAACTAATAATGTCCCTGAGTTAATAATGAAAGATTCAATCATTTTTAGTATTCTCTGTTTAGGACTTCAGGGAAGTACATGAAGCTTATAAAGATTTCAATGTGCAAAAATCATATTAAATATAGATTAGAGTAAATTTTAGTTATTTGGAAAATTAATGGAAGCAGAAAAGCTTATTCCACAGATAAACGAGACACACACACATTTTCCATGCAGACAGTGGTTAAATAAGGCTCTTCTGTTAGACTTGGGGTTGGTCCAGCATAAGAAGCGGTCTGGCGGGTGGTAGCATAGTTTATACTCAAAGTGCCAGAAATGGGGAAAGATTCCTGCCTGAGGCAGCACAGAGTGATGAGAGTAAGAGAGAAAAGCCACATCCGTGTGCATTGGAGCTTTGCAAACCCAACTACAGACCATGGAGCAGCTGCTGCAGCCTCACCTGGGAGCTTGTTAGAAGAATGGACACTCAGATCCCACCCCAGAACTGCTGAGTCAGAATCTGTAGTTTCATGAGTTTCGGGCTTATTAAAGTTTGAATCATGCTAATATTGGTAAAACTGGGATTTTAATGTCAAGGGATGCAGTTAGTGTTGAAATGCTGTGAGTTCAGAGTTCAGAGTCTCAGCGTTCACTACAGGTTCAATCACATAAAACTACGAGGAATAATTTTAGAATATCCATAGATCTCTTAAAGCTGAGTCAGGGTGATAGGCAAGGTAGATAGCTTATGAATTTTTATCCTAAAGAAATCTCATATATCAATTTTAAATTTTCTTTAGACGTTTTAAAAAACTATAACCATTGAGGCATGCAAATCAACACATTTTAAAACCATTTTAATGAGGTAGCATTTAAAAATGTATGCCTCCAGATAATTACTACTCTGGTAAAGATCTTAAACATATTCATCATCCCAGAAGGCTTCCTCTTGTCACTTCAAATTAATTTTCACCCCCATAGGTAACTGCTGTCCTCATTTCTACCACTATAGATAATTTTGAACTTAAAGAAATAAAAATGTTTTAGTTGTTTTTTTCATCCTGTGATCAAAACACCTGACAAGAACAACTTAGAGGGGGGAAGTTTATCTTAACTCACAGTTTCAGAGGATTCAGTCCATGGTCAACTGGTTCTAAGGCAGAAACATAGAAACATCATGGCAGAAGAATGTAGTGGAGGTAAGCGACTCAGCTCATAGAAACTGGGAAGAAGGGAGAGAGAGAGGGAGAGAGGGAGAGGGAGAGGGAGAGGGAGAGAAGGAGAGGGAGAGGGAGAGAGAGGGACTAGGGGAGAAGGGAGAGGGAGGGGAGAGAGGAGCCAGGGAGAAGATAAAGCCTTTCAAGGCACTCTTCCAGTGACCTACTTTCTCTGATTAGGTTCTACCTCCCAGTGGACCAGATTAATCCAACAAATAGATTAGTCTGCTGATGAGGTCAGAACTCACATGATGCAATCATTTCCTAAGAGCCTCACCTCTGAAGCTTGTTGCAGTCGGGACCATGCTTTTAACACATAAGCTTTGGGGAGACATTCCAGATTCATTCTACAACATTCCACCTCACCCCCCATCTCATGCCCATCTCACAATGCAAAATGCATTCAGTCCTTCTCCAAGGGTTCCCCATAGTCTCACCAGTTCCAGCATCACTCAAAAGTGTAAGTCCAATGTCTCCTCTGAGACTCAAGGCAAACTGCTGGCTAGGAGCCCCTGTAAAGATCAAGCAAGTTATATACATCCAATATACAATGACACTAAGTAAACATTCTCATTCCAAAAGGGAAGAATAAGGCCATAGAAAGAAGAAATTGGATCAGTGCAAGATAGAAACCCAGCCAGGCAAATATTCAGTCCTATAGCTTCACATCTGGCTCCCGTATTCCTTGGCTCTCCGGCCTGCCTGCGGACAGCCATTGTGGGACTGTCCAGCCTCTGAACATATAAGTCAATCTAATAAATTTCTACTCATAATTACACATACATTCTATTAGTTCTATTCTCTAGAGAATCTCAACTATGTAACTAGGATTATAAGCAAGTGTCATGATGCCTGGCCTAGCATAGTAATTTAAGATCCATTGTTAGCCGGGCGTGGCGGCGCACGCTTGTAATCCCAGCATTCGGGAGGCTGAGACCGGAGGATCCGGGTTTGAAGCCAGCCTCAGCTACCTAGTGAGGTCTTCCGCAACTAGTGAGACTCAGTTTCAAAATAAAAGAATAAAAAAAAAAAAAAAGTCGGGCTGGGGGTATAGCTTGGAGGTAGAATGCCCCTGAGTTCAATCCCCAGTACTGAAAAAAAAAAAAAAAAATCCATTGTTAAGATTTCCAGAAAGTAATGCTTCATAGAATCTTTCAAAAAAGTATAAAGCCATGAGCTATAGGGAATCAGTTTTTGAAAAACAGTACTTGGTCTCCCATCAAGAAGGTGACTGTATGCATGCAGATAGACTTTGGAATTGCTATGGAGGCAAGACTGAGGTGTGGGACCCATTCCTCCTGCCTTTTGAATGTACCGATAGCAGTTGTTTTACAACTCTTTTACTAGTACATGTTGGATGTGTGGGGCATATAACTTGTTTCTTTAGTTTATATATCTTCATCATATTGGAAAGACCACATGTAAGGAATTAAATAATCCTTGTTTGCACTGGTATCTGGTTTGGATGACAATATTCTTGAGCCCAATGATATAACTAGTGAGTTACTGAGGGTTTTTTGAAGGTAGTGAATATTTCACATTATAAAGGAATATAAGTAATTTGTGACCTACGGGTGAACTTTGGCAGTTTTAAAATGTGTCCCTTAAATTTTGTTATACTTCTTATATAAAGTAATAGGGTTTATAGCCAGTTCCATTGAATTTAGATTCTATAATGGCTTGACCACTCCAGGATAGCAGAAGAAACATTTAACTGGTTTCTGAGCCTAGAATTTAATAGCCTGCAACTTCCACTTCCATTTTTTCCTGAGATGCTTACTCCTGGAAACCAACCACTCTGCTATGAGGAAGCCAGTCAGGCGCATGAACAGGCCATGTGTGCTGTGTTATGAACAATAGTGCCTGATGAGGTAGCAGTCTCCATCCAAAAATAACCCCCAGACCTGTCAATGAACAAGGCTTCAGAAGATCCCACTTCCCAGGCACTGAGGAACCTTCCATCTTCATATCATCTGGGGTGTTGCAAACTTAGGCAGATACATGCTGACCCCTCTGTATCTTGCCCAAATTGAAAATTTGTGAGCAAAAAA